>PVJC01003034.1:8417-73878 GCA_004026665.1 Murina feae
GCTATGGGGGGGGGGAAGAGGAACAACTGTAATAATCTGAACAATAAGTATTTATTTTAAAAAATATAAAATTCCTTCTTGCCTTTGGTAGGTGCTCTAACTATTTAATAGCCTGACTTTGGCTTTGTGGAGGATGCTTCCACAAAGCATCCTCCAGGAGGATTTGCTCTCTTTGTCAGTCTTTCTGGCTACTTTCTAGTGGGAATACCAAACCCTAACCACAAAGGAAAATCATAAACATAATGGGGACAGAATTTGACATTTTCAATAAAAGCTTAAGGTTCATCATCAAATTGATGATTCCATTGTAAAAATTTCCAAATCATTATAAAACTATATATAATCACTTATAAAACTTTATGAAGTTTTCAAAAGCGAAAGTAGGGAAAGTCTTCTGGCTGGCTTTAGGAACATGAATTGGAAGTGGCTTTGTTATCTGGTTGAATTTTCATTCCCCAAGTAATAGGAGAGGCAATTTACCTACTAAATACATGCTCAATTTATATATGCTATGTACTTTTGGGAAGCACTATACCAATTTTCTTTTTCCCCCCAAATATATTTTTATTGATTTCAGAGAGGAAGGGAGAGGGAGAGAGAGAGAGAGAAATATCAATGATAAAAGAAGATCATCGATTGGCTGCTTCCTGCATGCCCCCTACTGGGGATAGAGCCTACAACCCAGGCATGTGCCCTTGACTGGAATCAAACCTGGGCCCCTTCAGTTTGCAGGCTGACACTTTATCCACTAAGTCAAATTGGCAAGGGCTATACCAATTTTTTTTAATTAAAGTGTATTTAGTAGATGAATGGAATAATTAACTGGGTTGAAACAATGTATTTACAGAATACTACACAATTCAATTATATGTTTAGTCAGAAATAGATAAAATATCTCTCAAAGAGCTTGACTCACTCCCCTTTGAATATCTGATTGAATATCTGATTTGAAGGTTACAGTCAAGACCAAAAAAAAAAATTAAGAATAGAAAGGAACTAATAAAATGATTTTAAAATTGTAGCAATAGTTAACAATGTCAATTATTTTGAGTTGAAGAAAAGAGGCATTATACAGACTACTAAGCATTCAAATAATGTCAATGTGCACTTCTTAAGTATAAAATTAATAAATGTACAACTACATTACCTGAATATGTCATTATTCATGACTTATGCACACAAACGTCTTCTGATTTATCTTAATTTTTTAAACAATACAATTGCTCTAAGTCAGAATTTTATTATAATTATTTTGTATAAAAGATGCCTTTCTTTCAATGAATGTTATCTTTTAAAGCATAACATAAATTTTAGCTGTAGGAGGATGATAGAATATATATCTATTAAAGGACAAGAAATAAAAGAATGAGTAAATAAAAATACATACTGATACTGATTCCTCCAAGATAAAATCTTCTGAGGAAACTCCAAACTGATATTTGCAATTTCTACTTAAACAGATAAGCATATACTACCATTTATATACTCTTATCTTGATATATCTTGGTACAAAGTTAATCCAAAGGTTCACTATACCTCTTATCCCTGCTATCTAGGGATAAACACACATTTATCCTCCAAAGGGTTGACATAAATATGTCCATTTTGTGATAACAACAGGCAGAGCAGATCATGTACTCATTTGTAATTCATTGAGATCAGAGAGGAATAAATAATATCATTTATTTTTAAATTTTAAGTGTTTATCTCAGCCCTGGGAATAGAGGGAATATTCAATACAAATTTTAATGAAGGAATAAATGTAGATGTAAAATAATCTGTACTTGCTTCAATATGCCCTTTTTCTTTCTTGCAAATTGAATAGTTACAATCTGCTTTCTCACATATGTCTAGGAAGGAATTTCTAAGTGAGGAAGAATGGAAAAAATTCCTGCCGAGATAGGTATATAACCTTTGTGCAACCCCAGGGGAAATAATATCCAAATTTCCTCCAGTACACAGGAAAGGAGGGGAAGAGGGAGAAGGTGGCTGACCTGGAGGCTGTATTATCCCTTCCACTCACATCCTATTGGAAGGACCCAGTCACATAATATAAGTAGCCGGGGAATTATTGTCTGCTGTGGAGGCCCTGTGCTCAGAGAATAATTCTATTATGTTGAAATCAGATGAGAACAGCTCATTCGAGGCAACCAACTGTCTCTTTTACACCACCTACCTCCCATATATATCTTGAGAATTAAAATAGAATCATGTATGTCAACATGTTTTGGAAACATAAAGAGATCTACAAAAGTGAGTTGAGGTATTAATTTATTGTCAATAATAATAATCATAATGGCAAAAGTACTGGAGAAATTATCCTCTTAAGCTATTTTAGAAGGAAGAAATGAAATTGTCTCACTTAACTTCTTCATTGCAACTTATAGCATTCAGTTGGATGAAGTCTTTGCAATATTTTTAGTAGCATTTGACCAAATACTTTAAAATAATTTTGAAATAACTGATTTTACATAAAACACAGTATTACCAAGTAACTTTTCTGGATACAACTTGATGTGTTTTTTTTTTTTTTTATTAAAAATTTTTTAAAAAATTGGTTTTTAGAGAGAGAAAAACAGAGAGAGAGAAAAATTGATGTGAGAGAGAAACATTGATGGACTGCCTCCTGCAAGCCTCCTGCAAGCTTCCTACCAGGGATAGAGCCCATAACCCAGTCATGTGCCCTGACTGGGAATGAAACCAGCAGCCTTTAATGCACAGAATTTCGCCTAACCAACTGAGCAACATGGGCCAGGGCTGGACACAACATGATGTTTAAAAGAAGTATACTCAGTATATGACTGATATAATTTGGTATATCAACAAAAGATAAATATTTAGTGAACGCTCATAGTCCCAGTCTAAATATGTATTGGATTTTGTAATTAAAGAAAACATGATAATTTCAAGAGAAACATCAAAAGTGCTTTATTCAAAGTAATGTCCACCACTAGTTATACATTTCCCCCATCTTTAGGTAATTTGTGGATACCGTCCCAATAGAACTTTTCTTGTTTTGAGACAAATCATTCAGAGACCCAATTTTCCACTTCTTCGTATGTTTTGAAGTGCTGCTCAGAAAGTGCATGTGCCATCCATTGGAACAAGTAGTAATCTGAAGGAGCAAGGTCTGATGAATACAGCAGGTGGGTTAATACTTCCCAGGCAAGATCTTTTAATGTGTCTTTAACTGGTTTTGAAATGTGTGATAGTGCCTCATCATAAAGCAAAATTACTTTACCGTGTCTTCTGGCACATTCTGGTTGTTTCACAATCAAAGCGTGGTTCAATTTGGTTATTTGTTGTCAGCAGTGATCAGAATTAACAGTTTCACCTGGTTTTAGAAGCTCATAACATACCACACCTTCCTGATCCCACCAAACACAGAGCATTGTCTTCTTTCCAAAGCGATTTGGCCTTGCAGTTGATGTTGATGGTTAACCTGGATCAACCTATGATTTTGTGCATTTGGGGTTCTCAAAATAAATCCACTTTTCATCGCCAATCACAATTCAATGCAAGGAAGACTATTTTCGTGCCATTGAAGCAGTATTTTACTGATGACTTTTTGATTTTCCACTTGTCTTTTGTTCAATTGATATGGCACCCATTTTCCTTCCTTTAAAATATTTCCCATTGCTTGTAGACAATCAGAAATTGTTTGCTGAGCAACGTTTAAACTTTCTGCAAGTTTGTTTTTTTTTTTTAGTTTAACACACATCTTCATTCAATAATGCTTGTAATTGTTGGTCTTCAAACTTTTTCAGTTAATCTGGACGTTCTTTGTCTTTCACATCAAAATCATCACTTTTAAAGTGTTTAAACCAGTGTTCACAAGTATCTTGAGATGGAGTATGTTCACCATAAGCTTCCCAAAGTATATGATAACTTTTTCTTCAAAATAAAGTAATAAATTAAAATTTCCCACAAATGCTCTTTTTTTTTTTTTGGCACAAAATTCAACATTTTTAAGCGTGAAAATATCTATGATAATAACACTTTCAGAACATTTGACATACGAAGTTTCTTTTTTTAAAATATATTTTATTTATTTTTCACAGAGAGGAAGAGAGAGGGACAGAGAGCTAGAAACTTCAATCAGCCACCTCCTGAACACTCCCCACTGGGGATGTGCCTGCAACCAAGTACATGCCCTTGACCAGAATTGAACCCGGGACCCTTGAGTCCGCAGGCTGAAGCTCTATCCACTGAGCCAAACCAGTCAGGGCGATATATGAAGTTTTAAAGCTTGCTATCAATACAACAAAAATAGCATACATATCAAATCGCATATATATAACATATGTGTAACTCCATCTATTGAAAAAATCTGCATTAACTGGTACACCTACTAGTTAGATAAAATATTGAAAATAAACTAAAAGCAGTGATATACATTAAATTTAAATATAATGGCTAAGCAAACATTTCCATGTCTATAAGTGCACTTTTATTTGATGATTAGAATGCTAGAATTAAAAGGGTATTCCAGGTCACATTTCTTCTCAGGATAAAGTCTTTCCTTACTGTAGCCCTGGTGGGGTCCTCTAGCTTCTACTCCAATCTTTATGGCAAGAGGAACTCATGTGGCATGAGAGTTCCCCACTTGGTTGATGGTTCCACTCAAGTTGCAAATCAATTATACCTTTATATTGAATGAAAACCTGCCTCTGGTTGTCTCTTTGACTTCCTAAATCTCAAAAAATAAAATGAATTGCTTTTTGATGAGACAAATTTTCATATAACTGAAAATGCCACTGTGTTTTTCAGGTATGTTGCTTAATGGTGAGACAAATGTGACTCATGAGAGGCCTCTTTATCTTCTGACACTTGAGGATAAGGTGGGGAGGGAGATGGAAAACTTGACCTTTCTATCTGCCAAGTGGAGTGGGTTCTTCCAGGAACCAAGCAATCTCAGGTTGTCTGTGAGACCTACCTCTGTCCCATCTCCCGTATCGAGGAGCTGCTGGTGTGTGTAGATGACTGAGGATGAGGGCCCCATGTCTCTGGTCTGTAGACTCTGAATGGAGATTCCTGTAACCTGAGATGCATTTGGAGGTTCTTTTTTGTCAGGGTTCAGGAGGGGCCTCAAAGCCACAACCCAGATGAGGGTGAGGAATGCTGTCACCTTCTCCCAGCATGACTCCCCCTTCTCTTTAGATTACTCATTGAAAGGTCCTCTCCCTCAGAATCTTCCACTCTTGGTTACATGAGTTCTTTCACAATGTCTGGACTTCCTGCCTGCTCTGCAGAGGTGGGGGTAAGGGTGATAGGGGTCAGTCACCTTGAGCTCAGGTACATTCTCCCTGATATTATCTGAGTTCAAATATAACTCTATAGCATAGTTATTTCCTTACCAAAAGCACACTGGGCTTCACCAGAGATTTGGTGTCCTCCTATTTATTAATTTGGGCTGTGCTCACTGTGAACCAGTCACCTGGCCACTTTCTTCACTTCATGGCGAGGTCACATTGCAAAGCTCCCAGCATAGATAAAGGACAAAGGATTGTCTCTGGGGAACTGTCTAGTAGTTTAGTCTGGTGAACACCCAACCAACTGAGCCACACTGGCCAGGGTTGTCATTTATTTTTGAACTTTTAATCTTATTAAATTTCATCTGCATTGTGCAAAGGTTAGAGGAGGGCCCTTACAGATGGTGGGTGATTCTTTAAAACTAGAAATAACCTATATATATTAAGGTGATGAGTTAAAGAAATAGTTGAACACATGTACAGTGGAATAGTATTTACCTATTAAAATGTCAATGTATGGTGAATAAAAAGTCACATAGAAAAATGCAAGTTATGTTATGCTACTTCCATATCGCTGTTGTAGAAATCAGTGTAAGTAAGTAGTGAGCACTTTACTGTTCTTCAGCTGTGCTGGGCTCTCTGCATCCTTTCCCCAAGGTCCTTTCCCTGACATGTCCAGGCCCAGATTTGATATTCCTTCTTTCTGCTTCCATAAAAATCTCATCCTACTTCTTCTTAGCACATTTATTGAAATGATTTATTTGTCTTACCACAATAGCCCTTATCTTTAAGATACTAGGAACCATGCTTGTGTTGTTTTCCATTTTATACTGGCAGCTTTCCAAGATCTGGAGAGAGGAAACATGCAGGTATTTGTTGAATGATGAAAGAATGCACATACACCCTGGTCTACGCCCCCCCCCCCAATACCCTACCAGCCCTCTTCTCCCACCACGCTCTCAAATGGTGGCAGTGTGACTTCTGCTCCCAGGTAGGGATTGGAAGCATCTTCTTCAGGGTAACTGATTAGCCCCTGTGGAAAGATTAAGGTGCTGGTCCTACAAGGCTCCACACAAATAGCCAAGACAGACCACACTGCAGTGAAGCTCAAAGTCAACAGATCCCATCCATATGCTCAGACCTTCCAATTGGATATTTTGTTTCTTGTTATTAAATATGAGTAGACAATCAAGATGGAGACCCATAAAAATAAAGAAAACAATAAAGCAACTTGGCGGAAAAAATTATATAGGGAGAAATATCAACTAAAACAAACAAACAAACAAAACACACAAGACAGTTAAAGGTACAAATATCTAGTTATAAAATAAATTGTCATGGGATATAATATACAGCATGGTGACTATAGTTAATTTTATATTGTGTATTTGAAAATTGCTAACAGAGTGGATTTTAAATGTTTTCATCACAAGAAAACGTATCATAATTATGGTGATGGATGTAAACTTGACTTAATTGCAGTGATCATTTCACAGTATATACAATGTTAAATCATTATGTTATATACCTGAAACTAATATAATATTATATGTAAATATGTCAATATCTGAATAAAATAAATATTTTAAATATCCAATAAATGTTTAAAGAGAGAAAAAAAGATACTGCACCTAGAAAATAAGAATAGAATAATATTAAAAAAATGTGGAGGTGAGGAGGAAGAATACTTGGAAATTAAATACATTATATAGAAGCTAAAAAAAAGAAGGGTTAGAAAATAAAGGTGATTAAATATCTCTAAGAACAGAGCTCTTTCAAAGAGATGGAAAGTAGTACAAAAAAGTACAAAATATATCATTTCCAGCATGCCTACTTCTCTCAGCTTCTTTCATTCCTTCCTCTACCAGCTGTCAGGACAACTCAAGTATTTCTGCTCAGTCAGCATTGGGCATCACTTTATCTAGGGCTTCTAAAAGCCACCCAATGCAGGAGCACCCAAATACATAAAAAAAACTTCTGAAAATTATCAAGGGAGAGATTAACACAATATGATCATAGTAGGGGATATTAATACTACACTGACATCACTGGATAAATCCTCCAGACAAAAAATTAGCAAAGAAACAGCAATCCCAAATGACTCACTAGATCAGATGGACTTAATTGACCTCTTCAGAACATTTCACCCAAAGTTACAGAATATACCTTCTTTCTCAAGTGCACATGAAACATTTTCAAAGATGGATGACATATTGGGTCACAGGCAAAGTCTCTCCAAATTCAAGAAGATTGAAATAATATCAAACATCTTCTCAGACCATAATGGCATAATATTAGAAAACAACTACAATAAAAACAATCCAAAAAATTCAAACACTTGAAGGCTGAATAGCATGCTATTAAACAATGATTGGATTACCAAAGAGATCAAAGAAAAAATTAAAAACATCCTGGAAATGAATGACAATGAAAAATCCATGGAACACGGTAAAAGCAGTCCTGAGAGGAAGGCCTACTTGCAAAAAACAAGAAAAAATGGTAATAAATTATCTAACTGTACAACTTAAAGAATTAGAAAGACAGCAAAAGAAAAGCCCAGAGTGAGCAGAAGAAAGGAAATAATAATGATCAGAGCAGAAATAAATGACATAGAGACCAAAAAAAACAATACACAAGATCAATGAAACCAAGAACTGGTTCTTTGAAAGGATAAACAAGATTGATAAACCTCTAGCCAGGCTCACTAAGAAACAAAGAGAGAAGACCCAAATAAACAAAATCAGAAATGAAAGAGGCAAAATAACAACAGATCCTACAGAAATACAAAGGATTGCAAAAAAATACTATGAGTGACTATTCCAACAAACTAAACAACCTTGAGGAAATGGACATATTGCTATATGTTTTGGACAACCTTCCAAAACTCAACCAAGAAGAATCAAAACATCTCAACAGGCCAATGACTAAAGCAGTCATCAAAAACCTTCCAGCGAACAAAAGCCTGGGACCAGATGGCTTCATAGGGAATTTTATCAAACATTTAAAGAAGATCTAAAACCTATCCTTTTTACACTAGTGCAAAAATTCAAGAGGAAGGCATACTTCCAAGCTCTTTCTATGAAGCCAGCATTACCCTAATCCCCCAACCAGATAAAGACACCACAAAGAAAGAGAATAACAGGCCAATATCCCTCATGAACATAGATGCTCAAATCCTCAACAAAATTCTAGCAAATCAGATCCAGAGTTACATTAGAAAGATCATACACCATGTCCAAGTGGGATTTATTTCAGGCATGCAAAGCTGGTACAATATCTACAAATCAATAAATGTGATACATCACATAAATAAATTGGAGACAAAAATCACATAATATAAATAGATGTAGAAAAGGCATTTGACAAAATCCAACATCCTTTCCTTATAAAAACTCAGCAAAGTGGGAATTGAGGAATCATACCTCAACATAATAAAAGCCTTACATGACAAACCTACAGCCACCATTATACTTAATGGGCAAAAACTAAAACCATTTTCCCTAAGAACAGGAACAAAGATTAAGGTGATGCCCTCTTTCACCACTCCTGTTCAACATAGTACTGGAAGTGCTAGCCATAGCAATCAAACAACAAGAAGAAATAAGAAGCATCCAAATTGGAAAGAAGAAGTAAAATTGTCATTATTTGTAGATGACATGATATTGTACATAGAAAACCCTAAAGACTCCATCACAAAAACTGCTAGAACTAATAGATGAATTCGGCAATGTAACAGGATACAAAATTAACAAACAAATCTATGGCTTTTTTATACACCAATAATGAACTCACAGAAAGACACACACACACACACACACACACACACAAAATCCCATTTACCATTGCAACAAAATAAGTAAGATGCCTAGGAATAAATGTAACGAAGGAGGTAACTAAAGAGGAAAATTACAGGATGTTGAAAAAAGAGATAGAGGAAGACGTAAACAAGTGGAAGAACATACCATGTTCATGGATTGGTAGAATCAATATCATTAAATAAATGACATAGAGACCAAAAGAATAAATAAATGACATAGAGTCTATACTACCCAAAGCAATCTACAGATTCAATGCAATCCCCATGAAAATACCAATGGCATACTTCAAAGATCTGGAACAAACTCTCCAAAAATTCATCAGGAATAAAAAAAAAAAACCCAAATAGCTGTAGCAATCTTGAGAAAGAAGAACAAAGTTGGAGGGATCACAATACCAGATATCAAGCTATATCACAAAACCTCTGTTCTCAAAACTGCCTGTTACTGGCACAAGAATAGACATAAACCAGTGAATCAGAACAGAGAACCCAGAGATCAACTCAAGCCATTATGCTCAATTAATATTTGACAAAGGTGGCAAGAACAAACAATGGAGTCAAAACAGTCTACTCAATAAATGGTGTTGGGAAAATTGGACAAATACATGCAAAGAAATGGAACTAGACCTCCAACTTATACAATACACAAAAATAAACTCAAAATGGATAAAGGACTTAAATGTAAGACAGGAAATTATAAAAATCTTAGAAGCCATAGGCATCCAAATAGTAGACATTTGTCATAGCAATATCTTTACTCATACAGCTCCTAGGTCAATGGAAACTAAGGAGAAAATAAAGAAATGGGACTACATCAAAGTAAAAAGCTTCTGTATAGCAAAAGAAACCATCAACAAAACAATAAGAAAGCCCACTTCATGGGAGAACATATTTTCCAATGTTACTTCCATAGGGTTTAATCTCCAAAATTTATAGGGAACTCATACAACTTAAAGGGAAGATAAACAATTGAATCAAAAAATGGTCTAAGGACCTAAATAGATACTTTTCAAAAGAGGACTTGCAGAAGGCCAAGAGACATATAGAAACATGCTCAAAGTCACTAATCATCCAAGATAACAATTAGGTATCATCTCACACCTGTCAGAATGGCTATCATCAACAAATGACAAGTGCTGGTGAAGTTGCAGAGAAAAAGCAACTCTCTTGCATTGCTGATGGGAATGCAGACTGGTGCAGCCACTGTAGAAAATACTATGGATTTTCCTCAAAAAATTACAAATGGAATTTCTATTTGACCCAGTTATCCCACTTCTAGGAATATATCTCAGGAAACAGAAACACCAATAAGAAAGGATATATGGACCCTTATGTTCATAGCAGCACAATTTACAATAGCTAAGGTTTGGAAACAGCCTAAGTGCCCATCAGATGTACTGTGGTACATCTACACAATGGAATACTACACTGCTGTAAAAAAGAAAGAATTCTTACCATTTGCAACAGCATAGATGGAACTAGAGATCATTATGCTAAGCGAAATAAGCCAGTCAGAGAAAGATAAGTATCACATGATCTCACTCATTTGTGGAATATAATGAACAACAGAAACTGATGAACAAAAATAGAACCAGAGTCATAGAAGCATCGAACACTGTCCAACCTATGAGGGAAGCCGGGTGGGTAAAGGGGTAAGAGATCAACCAAAGGAGTGTATGCATGCCTACAAGCATAACCAATGGACACACACAGGGGGTAGGGGATGAAGGCATGTCCTGAGGGGTGCGGGTGCCCGGGTAGTGGTCAATGGGGAAAAAGGAAACTTATGTAATACAATAAAGAATTCAAATTGTTTAAAAAAGAAGTAACACCCTTTTCCTACCAGGAACGCAAGCTTTGAATGGACATTTCACAAGAGCATCTACACCAATTCTCAACATCAACATTATTAGGGAAATTAAAAATAAAACCACAATGCTCAATCGCATCCACTGAAATACCTGCAGTTAAAGACTGATGACAAAATCTGGGGGGGAGTTGGGAGATCAACTGAAAGACTTGCATGCATGCATAGGAGAATAATCAGTGGACACAGGAAACTGGGGGTTAGGGAGGAGGGGGGGGAAGGGCAAGGGGAAAAAATGGAGATCTATCTATCATCTGTTGTAATACTTATCTATCACTTGTTGTAATACTTTAAGCAATGAAATAAAAAAAAAAATCTGACATGGATGAAAAGCTACTGGAACTTCATCCAATGCTGGTAGAAATATAAATAGTACCACCATTTTGAAAATTCTCTGGCACTTTGTTATAAATTAAACATAGGCCTTCTTTCCAATTCAGCAATTTAACACACAATTTAGGTCTACAAAAAGACTTACAAATCTATATATGTAATCTAATATAATAAAAGAGTAATATGCAAATTGACCGTTACCTGAGACACCTAAGCCACGCCCATCAGCCAAGCCACGCCTCCCAGCCAACCAAAGCAGCTGTATGCAAATTAGCCCAGCCAAGATGGAGGCCGGCAGCCATGGAGCTAGAGCAAACAAGAGGCTTCTGTTGCAACTGCCTGCCTAGGCTGGCTGAGCCGCTGCTCATGGCCATGCCCACCAACCAATCAGAGTGGCTGTATGCAAATTAACCCAGCCAAGATGGAGGCTGGCAGGGCGGCTCTTCACTGGGAGCCTCCTCGGCTGGCATAGCTGTGCCAGGTGTGTCAGCTCAGTGGGAGGGAAGTCTGGCCTAGGACCTCCTTGGGGCATCCAGGAGAGCGGGTCCTCCACGGGGCATGCAGAAGCAGCCATCCTGGGTCCGCTGCTGCCTGGCTCTGCCCCCGGGGGCCTCTGCAGGGCATGCAGGTGTGTCTGCTGCACATTGTGGAGAATCCGAAGCCAGTCCGCTGCCCAGCTCCACCCCGGGTGTATTTATTCAGCAGCAGGGCCCCACCGAGGGATCCTCCACCAGCGTCCGCCCCTGGCTCGCCACCCGGCTCTGCACCAGGTGTATCCCCTCAGCAGTGGGGGCCCACCAGGTGTGTGCGATCATGGGCCCTCCGGTGGGAAACGTCCAGGTCTGCACTCATCAGCCCTCCCACCCCCCAGTGCACGAACCCTGAAGGGGCTGTGGGCAGCCTGAAAATGGCCCTCAGCCCCTCACCCAGGCTGGCCAGCCATGCCAGCAGGTGGACATCCCCCCCAAGGTGTCCCAGACTGCAAGATGGCACAGACCGGGCTGAGGGACCCCCACCCCCCGAGTGCACAAATTTTTGTGCACCGGGCCCCTAGTCTATATATAAAAAGAGGAATATGGAAATTAAGCTAGGATGCCGTAATGGGTCATGACAAGACCATTAGCATATTATCTCTTTATTAGCTCCTATGCGTGCTGCAGGGCATTGCTCTGGAGATGAAGCAGAAGTGGGGAGGCACTGGGAGGATGCGGGACCAGCCTGAGGTGACTCCAGAGTGGGCAGTGCTGCAGGTGTAGGCAGAAGGGAGAAGGCAGAAGAAAGAAGGTAACAGTTAGGCAGGGTGATCAGGCCAGGAGGGGAGAACAGATAGGCAGTTAGGGAGATCAGGTCAGGAGGGGAGAGCAGTTAGGGTGATCAGGCTGGTAAGGGAGAGCAGTTAGGACCCTCAGGCCGGCAGAGGAGCAGTTAGGGGCATCAGGCAGGCAGGCAGGTCAGCACTTAGAAGCCAGTGGTTCTGGTTTATGAAAAGCATCCCAAATTGGAGAGGGTGCAGGCTGGGCTGAGGAAATACCCCTTCCCCATGCATGAATTTCATGCACCTGGCCTTTAATATCAAGATAAAAACTTACAAAATGATTTGTTCAATAATATTTAAGTAGCTTTATTCACAATAGCAAAATACTGAAAACAACACAAATGTCCATCAACAGGAATTATGTAATTATTAAATACTGGGTCTCTGTATATATTGCAATACGATTCAGCTATAAAAGGAATAAACTAGTTTCACATCACAGAATGGATAAACCTCTAAAATATAATATAGAGCAAAATAACCAACACACAAAAATACATGCATATGGTTATACTAGAGGCCCGGTACATGGAATTCATGCATGGGGGCCAGAGGGGAAATCCCCTCACCCCAGCCTGCACCCTCTCCAATCTGGGATCCCTCTCATAATCCTGAACCACTGGCTCGTAAGTGCTCACCTGCCTGCCTGCCTGCCTGATGGCCCTAACTGCTCCCCTGCTGGCCTGATGGCCCTAACTGCCTATCTGCTCTCCCCTCCAGGCCTGATCACCCTGATTAACTGCCACCTTCTCCCTTCTGCCTTCTCCCTTCTCTCTTCTCATGCATGGCACTGATCTTCTCACCTTCTCCCTTATGCCTTCTCCTGTGGTGCTGCCCATCCTCAAGTAGCCTCAGGCTGGCCCCACATTCTCCCGGCACCTCCCTGCTTCCACCTTGTCTCTGGAGCAATGCCCTGCAGTGGGCATAGGAGCTAATAAAGAGCTAATATACTAATGGTCTGGTCATGACCCATTATAGTGTCCTGGCCTAATTTTCATACTACCTCTTTATATATATAATACTAGGGGCCCGGTGCACAAAAATTTGTGCACTCAGGAGGTCCCTCAGCTCAGCCTGTGCCCTCTCACAGTCTGGGACTCCTCTGGGGATGTCTACCTGCTGGCGTGCCTGGCCAGCCTGGCTGAGGGGCTGATGGCTGTCTGCAGGCTGGCCAAGCCCCCCAGTGGGGTCCTTCACCCCATGGGGGTGTGGCCAGCATGGGTGATGGGCTGAGGGGTGCTTTCAGGCTTTCAGGTTGCCCACAGCTCCCATTGACCCAATGTCCCAGCAAGGCTGGCTGGAAGCAGGTTCCTGGGGTTTGTTTATCTTCTGTAATTGATACACTGTTCCTTTAAGCCGAGCCTAGGCAGGTAATGAAGCTCGCAGCCAGGACTGCTGTTTGTTTCAGCTCCCGAGGCTTCTAGGATTGATACTTTGTTGCAAATATGATGTTGTCTGGAGCCGGGAGAAGGCCAGCGGCCTGGCAAACAGTTTCACTCCTGCTGCAACAGACACTGCAGGTTTACTCAGCTTCATGAGTTTCAGCCTCCATCTTGGCTGGGTTAATTTGCATACAGCTGCTCTGATTGGCTGGTGGGCATGTCTTAGGCATCCCGAAGAGATGGTCAATTTCAATATTATGCTTTTATTAGATAAGATAATATATTATATTCAAATACAATCATATATATATATGATTGTATTTGAATATAATATATTATATTATATATATAAGGAGGTAGTATATATATATATATGATTGTATTTGAATAAAATTAAAAATTATTGCATGATGATAGACTTGTGAAGGGGGCAAAGAATCAAAGACAACAGGGAAAGCAAAAAGTAAGGGATTTGCTTTCTGTGTCTTAAGAGGTCTTTTCCTACCCCATGATCAAAAGGCTATGTTTTGTTCTACTAGCTTAATAGTTTTAGCTTTTCCATTTGGACCTGTGATCTGTTTCAAATTACTTTTTATGCAAGGTATAAAGTTAAGTTTATTTTTCCCCACACATTTTCCAAATATAGGACCATTTATTGAAAAGGTTTTCCTTTTGCTATATAAGTGCTTTGGTGCATTAGTTGAAAATCACTGGGCCATGGTTTAGTTTTGAATTCTCTATTCTTTTTTAAAAATCAATTTGTGTATCCTTATTATCCTTATACCTCTATTACACTCTATTGATTACTAGAGGCCCGGTGCATGACTTTGTGCATGGGTGGGGTCCCTCTGGGTGGCCTGCAGGAATCAGGCCAAAACCTATAGGCCAACACAGCCTGCAGCTCCCACCTGCTGCTCCAGCTCATCCCAGCTCCACTGTGCCTAACATGGGCTCATGCCTTATCAGTCCCAATCAGAAGAGGCTGGTGCTGTCGTAGCATAGCTCACCAGCCATGAGCCCTGAATTTGGCACCCTCCCAAGGGGAGTGGCCTGCAGGATAGGTCAGAAACTGGCTCTCTGATATCCCCTGAGGGGTTCCAGATTGCGAGAGGGCACAGACCAGGCTGAGGGATCCCAATTGGTGCACGATCGGGCTGGAGAGGGACTGCAAGAGGGCTACAGGATGTGTCTGGCTCATCTTGCTTAATCCTGATTGTCCAGACCCCAGCAGCAAGCTAACCTACGAGTTGGAGCATCTACCCCCTGATGGTCAGTGCACATCATAGAGAGTGGTTGAGCAGCCTTAGCATATCATTAGCATATTATGCTTTGATTGGTTGTTCGGTTGTTCTGCTGTTCAGTCTGTTTGCATATTACTCTTTTATTATATAAGATTATAGCTTTATAGTAAATCTTGAAGTCAGGTAGTGTGAATGCTTCAATTTTGTTCTTAATTTTTCAAATTATTTTAACTCTTCTGTCATTTGAATTATCCTATTTATTTTAAAATTGACTTGCCAATTTCTAAAATAATTTGTTGAGATATTGGATGTGATAGCATTGACTCTATAGATCATTTTTGGGGAAAATAAATAGTTTAACAACATATAGTCTTCTAATGCATAAAAAGATATCTATTTCATTTATTTAGGTCTTAATAATGTTTTATAAATGTCATTTTAACAGTCTTGCACATTTTTTATTATTTTAGTTAACTTGTACCTAGTTATTTTATGTTTTTTTTTATCATAAGTGCTATTGTATTTACAATTTGTTTTCCAAATGTTTATTGTGCATATATAAAAATAATATTTTTGCATATTGACATATTTTGATAACTTGCTAAATTCATTTATTCATTCTATATAGACAATCATTACCATATTATGCTTTGGTTGGTCAAACCAACTGGATGACCGGATACTTAGCATATTAGGCTTTTATTATACATTATACATTATACATTATTTTTTTTTAAATGATGTCTGCCTGAAAGTTCCATTTTAAGATCTCAGAAATAAAATACAACCAGGGTTTCTTATGAGAGTTTTGCTGGTCTGGCTCAGAAAAATGTTTGCTTCTGTTTCATGATTTTGATCTGGCTCTTAATGCCAGCCTTCATTCTTCCATATCTGTTCCAGACACTTTGCTGGAATCTGAAAATAGGGGGATAAAAGACCTCGCCAATGTCTCAAAACACCTAAATCTAGACACTTAAATAAATGTGACATAAGATGGTTAATATCTTTGATAGAGGCCAGATGTGGAGACACAGAATAGACATTTAGAAAGCTGTTAGGAAGGGTAGGTAGAGAGAAGATGTCAGGGAAGACTTTCTGGAGGCTGTGATGTCTGAGCTGAGTTTTGAAGAGGGTGAGGCTGGAGAATCTGGGGGTAGGTAAATCAGGAAAGAACTGAACCTATAAAAGTATGGAAGTCTCGAGGGTCTCAGAACTTCACATGAGGTTCAGTGTGCCTGAGAGGATTGAGGCAGGGACTATAGGGTAGTTTAGAGAACAGTTAGGCAGGGTTTATTTTAATTACATCACAGCTTTCAAATAATCGTCATGGATAATTCAAGCATGGTCTGCCATTCAACTCCTATGAGCTATTTTCGTATTTTGAATTTTAAGTTTTTTTTCTTCTAAAGCAATATATATATATATATATATATATATATATATATATATATATATGGAAATGAAAAATACAAATAAGCGAGATGAAGAGAATTATACCATCAATAATCCTGCTACAAAACTTCTTTTAACAATTTATAAATCCTCTGAATCTTTACATACATATTTTTCTTTAATAAAAATGCTATTAAAATTCTAAATATTGCTTTGTAATCTGCTATTTTGTTTAGTTAGTATTTTAGGAACATATGTGACATGTTAATTCACATTCTTCTGTATGATTTATAATATAGGAATAATAGCATTTCTTATATTTCTTTAGTTATACTAAATGTATTAAAACATGCATATGATGGTATAAATTTATTTAAATATTGGGCATTTCAATTGGTTTCAATATTTTGCTATTAGAAATAGCATTTAGATGAACATTTTTGCTCATAATCTTAATTATTTTCCTGAGTCCATATCAATAGCTTTATTAAATTTCAATCTTAAGATAAAAATATTATAAGATAACTATACCAAGAATAATTAGAAGGCTATGCAAAACCATACATAACCCGCCTCAATTAATCATCATTATTTGCTAGTATTCCATATGGGGACCTTCCTACACCTCACAGTATTTGATTATTCAAATCTACCATTTGAAAATGAATTGAACTCATGAGAAGTTAAAGAGAAGAGTTTGGTTAAGTTTAACAGACGCTGGGGCCTCCACGTACCAGGGAAAGAATGAGGGAACTTCTTAGGGAGCTCAGCTCAGGCTTAGGAGGCAAATCATTTTTGCAAAAGTGATGTAAGGAAAGTTTGCCTAAGACTTGGAGGGCATCCAGAGGAAGGCCATGCAGCACAGCATGGCAAGTGGGATAGGAGGGGGTGAGGGGATTTCCTGGATAAGATGCCATGCATAGAGTGACCTGCAATTTGGTTTGCTGTAGAGAGTAATCAAATAACAGATACATTGGGAGGTTTGGAATGGGGCAAGTGGTTAAGCTAAATGGTACCTAAGATGCTTTCTATATTAGTTAGGGTTCTCCAGAGAAACAGACCAATAGGATAAAAATAGATATGTAGAAATAGATTTATTATGAGGGATTGAATCACATGTATAGAGATTGAGAAGTCCTATGATCTTCTGTCTGGAAACTGGAGGTTCAGGTAAGCTGGTGGTGTAGTTTCAGTCCATTTCTGGAGGCCTAAGACCAAAGGAGCCAATGTCCAAGGACAGCAGAAGATGGATGTCTCAGTTTAATCAGAGAGCAAGTTCATTCTTCGTTTTCCTTTTCAGGCCTCCATTAGATGATACTTAGCCACATAGGTGAGGGTGATCTTCTTCACTTAATCTACCAATTCGAAAGCCAGTCTCTTCCAGAAATACCCTCTCAGACATACCCAGAAATGATGTTGCCATGGTTTTGTTAAATTACCATTTGCTAAATGGAGCATAGGGTACAAGCTTGGGTTTAACAACAGAGCACAAGAGAAACAGCTCAAGAAAAACTGATATAGAGAAGTTTGTTACAAATTCTGGAGGCCATACATAGCATGCCTCAAGGGGCAATACAGGGATGTCAAGGCAGAACATGAGAGAGAGAGAGAGAGAGAGAGAGAGAGAGAGAGAGAGAGAGAGAGAGAGAGAGAGAGAGAGAAACTTGGGACACATGCCTTTATTAGGGTTTGTGAGTGGAGTGCTTTGAGGTTGGCAAAAGATGATTTTGGTAAGCCTCATGAGAGCTTTATATAAGAAGTGCATAAAGCATACAGGCAGTGGGAGGAAGGTGAGAGTGTCAATCACAAGGGCTGTTGGGAAAGTCATATCAGGAACTCACAATTTCTTATGACTCTTCAGGCTAACTTCTAGGGCATGTGTTTTTATGAGAGTCCAGTGTCAGTTTAAGGTCCCTGAGACTGCATGATTAAAGAAACTGGGTTTGGAGGCAGCAATACCATGAGTAGCTTAGTTAAACTCTCAACAAATGTTTTACCAGCTGTATGGGGTTCCCTAATCCCAGTCCAGCTGACATAAAATTAACCATTATATCTTCCAATGTTGCAAATTTATACTTTCTAAATAATAAAAAACTTGATATAAGCTTTCACTTGCACCATGTACTTTAATTCTCACAATGTTCCTACAGGAGAATAGACACTATTTCCAGTTTTACAGAGAAATAACTAAAGCTCACACTGGTCATGGATAGAGGACTTGAGATCCAAACATGTCTCTTCTAATCCAAACCACAGGTCATGTCATTGCATCGCATGATTCCTTAACAGAGAGTGTTTCCTTATCTGCAACATATTTCCTTTTTGGTTTGCTCATCCCTTAGGGACAGAAGGAATAAATGTTCATGAAGACCCTACTATATGCAAACTTTGCCTTAGGTGTTTTATTTAAATTATCTTATTTAATCCTCATAATAACCCCATGAAAGACACAGGGAAGTTAGTCTCACCTGCTCAGGTTAAGAAATGTGGTAAAAGACACATAGCTAAACATGATGGAGCAGGAATTTTATCTGACATCAAATACCACATGTATATTGCTATATGGCTCAGGTCTATTGTTTTCTTGCCCAACCCCCTCTGTCAAAGTAGTTATGGTTACAGTAGTAGTTCATGATTGTAAACGATTCCACTGTATGACTGTGACTTCAGCTGCCTGAAAAACTCACCCAGATTAGGAAGTTCTTGGGTTGCTCTTACTCTTGCCTGATGCCCATTATACCCATTACAGCATTTATTCTGTAGAGGTATGTAAAATTTAAGGCATAATTGTCGTGGGCCTTCAATTGGGCCAAATTAATAAAGTCCCCTGGTCTGAAGCCCTGAGTACTAGTGTGAACAGTTCTCTTTCTTTTCTGTTTAACTGTTAAATGTCAGGCTGAGATTTCTTGTCAAGTGGGAAAAAAGAGGTGGGTGTCAAAACAGAGGAAGACAGAGAAGGGTAGAAGACATCAGAAAGCAAGCAGTATAGCACAATTAATCTCCAGGTTTTGAATCACATGGACAAATGTCACTATTATTTGGATCAAGATTTTATTCTCCATTTTCTTCTTAGCATATAGATAGCTGCTTCAGGTCACATGCACACAAAATGCATTCAATGAAATGAAACATAGATATTTACTAAGATACTAAAAATAAAAGTTCAAAATAAACTATTTTAGTCCACTGAAATGTTTGCCTGAATTCATAAGAATAGTAATGATGCCATTCATGGACATGCACACTGAAATAATCAGGAGAAGATTATTCTGAAAAAAAAAATAAAGAGAATATTAGGCATACTGAGTGAAAGAGCCTAGGGAGTAGAATGAAAACTGGCATAACCATGTTGGAGAATTTGGGTCCAACAGAGGTAGAATAAGTTTTTAAAGATGATATACTAAGAGAGTAAAAGGTTGATAAACATCATTTGTATTTTAGCAAAATAGAGTAAATTGAGGAATTCAAAAGAGAAACATAATTCAAGTAAGGTAGGAAACCCTATATCATTCTCACTATTCTTTATCAATAAAAAAAATTAAAATAGGAAATCAGAAGTCAATAAGATTTTATGGGAATATAAAGTTGGTATTATGGAAACAAAACTGATTTCTTTGCTGCAGGAAACTCCAGGCTGAGTGCTGACTACCTACAGACATTAGATCTCCTAAAGCTGTATTTTGGTGTGTCTTTTTGTTTTTGTGATTTTTTTGCTTTGCTTGTACCTTTCGGGAAGTCAGCACTGTTCTGGAGTTTGGGTGGGTGGGCTAAGGTTAGATATTGGAGTTGATCCTTTAATTTATGCACTGATTCTTCTTAGTGAAAAACAAAGATTGTGAGAACATGTGTTAGAATTTTAGCTCTGAGAAATGGGTACATAACATAAAATTGACTCCAACAATTTGAGTCAACCTGAAAACTCCCAGTCTCCTAGAATAAAAAAAATATAATCCTATTTAGAGATTTCTAGTTTGATCACATTTTTAGGATTGGTTCTTTTCACCAAGCTGATTAATTAAAAAGTACAAAATACAAAGTTAATTAAGTAGCAAGATATTATAACATGTTTATTTCATTAATTTTTCAAAGTATTAATAATAACTACACATTCAACACCAGAAATACACATTTTCCACTGGCTGCTGAGAAAACAATGGAAATAATTCCAGTCAGGGTAGCAGCTCACTGTTGGCTGATCTACCTCTCAAGGAATTTACTGACTCCAGGTGACTTTTACATTGTGGAGTTAGTCATTAGGTTAAGTTTGATGAGAAACAGATACAACTGGAGTTGGGGATTCAAATATGTATGATATCTCTCCTCACAATCATAAATAAGTTTACCATTTTTCTTTTTTTTCTTTTTAGGCTCATGCCAAAGTCTGGCATCTCTACAATACTTCTTTCCGACCAACTCAGCGGGGCCAGGTATCCATTGCCCTAAGTTCCCACTGGATCAATCCGCGAAGAATGACAGACCACAACATCAAAGAATGTCAAAAATCTATTGACTTTGTTCTAGGCTGGTTTGCCAAACCCATATTTATTGATGGTGACTATCCTGAAAGCATGAAGAATAATCTTTCATCTCTTCTGCCTGCTTTTACTGAAACTGAGAAAAAGTTCATCAAAGGCACAGCTGACTTTTTTGCTCTTTCCTTTGGACCAACCTTGAGTTTTCAACTATTGGACCCTCACATGAAGTTCCGCCAATTAGAATCTCCCAGCCTAAGGCAATTGCTTTCCTGGATTGACCTTGAATATAACCACCCTCAAATATTTATTGTGGAAAACAGCTGGTTTGTCTCAGGGACCACCAAGAGAGATGATGCCAAATATATGTATTACCTCAAAAAATTTATAATGGAAACTTTAAAAGGTAGGATTTGGGATAAAATTCTAATTCTTGCCACTGATAAAATCCACTGATAAAACAATCTTTAAGATGATCTGTAATAAACTATATGAATTTATACTTTTTAATCATAATATAGAAATTTATTTTGGCAATAATAAGAATACATTTATGTAACATCTTTCTCATTTGGGGACTTAAGAAACTTAAATTTAAACCGATTTTGTAAATCAAATACTGGGTTATAATGTGTACAATTACTTGACTTTCAGAGTTACTACTGTGGATTTTTATATTACACTAGCTGTACCCAGCTACGCATTGCTGTGGCTCAGTCTGGTTAAATGGAAAAGAAAGAAAAAAGAAAGTGCACGTTTCTAATATGTTTAATTGCACAATGTTTGTGGGTATACAATATTTTTTGTTGTTCTATTGTCTGTGCAGATATAGAAATTGTCTGGTTTGACGACTCTAGAACATGCAACATATAATTGTCCATGTGAGAAGCAATGTGTCTAAGTATAAACTGCACAATTCTAAAGATTGGCCCTAAGCTTTGTTGATGGTGATTGCAAACATCAATCGAATTGGGAACTGCAATCTCTTAAATTGAAATGGCATATCAGTTGAAATCATAGGAATGAGAGAAATGAGGACATCTTCACCTTTGAAAGGTCTTGGCAATAAAATTGATAAAATCCCTATCCAGGCTGATTAGGAAAAATTACATAACTTATCAGGATGAGAAATGAGAGAGAGACGTTGCTTCTATGACGTTGCTCATTAATATTTTTTTAATTGCTTAAAGTATTACAACAAATGATAGATAGGTCTCCATTTTTTCCCCCTGCCCTTCCCCCCCTCTGTAACCCCCCAGTGTTTTGTGTCCGTTGATTATGCTCCTATGCATGCATGCAAGTCTTTCAGTTGATCTATTAATTCCCCTCCAACCATCCCCAGCCTTCCAGCTGTAGGATGACAGTTTGTTCAAAGCTGTTCTGTCTCTGTATTTGCTTATGTTTATTATTTTATAATGGTCTTTATTATCCATAAAGAAGTGAGATCTTGTGGTATTTTTCTTTTATTGACTGGCTTATTTCACTTAGCATAATGCTCTCCAGTTCCATCCATGCAGTTGCAAGTGGTAAGAATTCCTTCTTTTTTACAGCAGCATAGTATTCCATTGTGTAGATGTACCACAGTTTTCTAATCCATTCATCTGCTGATGGGCACTTAGGAAGTTTCCAAATCTTAGCTATGGTAAATTGTGCTGCTATGAACATAGGGGTGAATATATCCTTTCTGATTGGTGTTTCTGGTTTCTTGGGATATATTCCTAGAAGTGGGATCGCAGGGTCAAATGGGAGTTCCATTTTTAATTTTTTGAGGAAACTCCAAACTGTCTTCCATAGTGGCTGCACCAGTCTGCATTCCCACCAGCAGTGCAGAAGGATTCCTTGTTCTCCACATCCTCGCCAGCACTTGTCATTTGTTGTTTTGTTGATGGCATCCATTCTGGCAGGTGTGAGATGATACCGCATTGTTGTTTTGATTTGCATCTCTCCTATAATTAGTGACTTTGAGCATGTTGTCATACGTCCTTCTGCCTTCTGTATGTCTTCTTTTGAAAAGTGTCTATTTAGGTCCATTGCCCTTTTTTTTGATAGAATTGTTTATCTTCCTTTTGTTAAGTTGTATGAGTTTCCTGTAAATGTTGGATATTAAACCCTTATCGGTGATATCATTGGCGAATATGTTCTCCCATGCAGTGAGCTTTCTTGTTGTTTTGTTGATGGTTTCCTTTGCTATGCAAAACCTTTTTATTTTGATGTAGTCCCATTTGTTTATTTTCTCTTTAGCTTCCGTTGCCCTGAGAGCAGTATCAGTGAAGAAATTCCTTCGGCACATGTTTGCAATTTCACTGCCTGTGTATTCCTCTAGTATTTTTTATGGTTTCCCACCTTAAATTTAAGTTCTTTATCCATTTTGAGTTTATTTTTGTGTATGGTGTAAGTTGGTGGTCTAGTTTCATTTTTTTGCAGATATCTGTCCAATTTTCCCAACACCATTTATTGAAGAGACTGTCTTGACTCCATTGTATGCTATTGCCTACTTTATCAAATATTAATTGGGCATAGTGGTTTGGGTCTATTTATGGATTCTCTATTCTATTCTGTGTCTGTTCTTGTGCCAGTACCAAGCTGTTTTAAGAACAGTGGCTTTGTAATATAGCTTGATATCTGGTATGGAGATCCCACTAACTTTGTTCTTCTTTCTCAGGATCACTTTAGCTATTCGGGGTCTTTTTTAATTCCAGATGAATTTTTGGATAGTTCGTTCTAAGTCTGTAAAATATGCCGTTGGTATTTTAATAGGAAGTGCGTTGAATTTATAGATTGCTTTCCGTAGTATGGACATTTTAATGATGTTGATTCTACCAATCCATGAACATGGTATATTCTTCCATCTGTTTAGGTCTTCCTCTATCTCTTTTTTCAATGTCCTGTAGTTTTCTGAGTAGAGGTCTTTTACTTCTTTAGTTAAGTTTATTCCTAGGTATATTAATTTTTTTGGTGCGATAGTAAATGGGATTGATTTTTTAGTCTCTCTTTCTATAAGATCACTATTGGTGTATAGAAATGCCATAGATTTCTTGGCATTAATTTTGTATCCTACTACATTGCTAAATTCATTTACTAAGTCTAATAGTTTTTTAATAGAGTCTTTAAGGTTTTTTATGTACAATATCATGTCATCTGCAAATAAGGACAGTTTTACTTCTTCTTTTCCAATTTGAATTCCTTTTATTTCTTCTTCTTGTCTAATTGCAATGGCTAATATTTCCAATACTATATCAAACAGGAGTGGTGAGAGTGGACATCCTTGTCTTGTTTCTGTTCTAAGGGGAAATGGTTTTAGTTTTTGCCCATTGAGAATGATGTTGGCTGTGGGTTTGTCATATATGGCTTTTATTATGTTGAGGTATGATCCTTCTATTTCCACTTTGCTGAGAGTTTTTATAAAAAATGGGTGTTGGATTTTGTCAAATGCTTTTTCAGCATCAATTGATATGAGTATGTGGTTTTTATCTCTCAATTTGTTTATGTGATGTATCATGTTTATTGATTTGCAGATATTGTACCATCCTTGCATCCCTGGGATAAATCCTACTTGGTCATGGTGTATGATCTTTCTGATGTACTGCTGTATCTGGTTTGCTAGTATTTTGTTGAGGATTTTGTCATCTATGTTCATGAGGGATATTGGTCTGTAATTCTCTTTCATTGTGTTGTCTCTATCTGGTTTTGGTATTAGGGTAATGCTTGCTTCATAGAATGAGTTTGGTAGTGTTCCTTCCTTCTGAATTTTTTGGAGTAGTCTCAGGAGAACAGGTTTTAGTTCTTCCTTGAATGTTTTGTGAAACTCCCCTGTGAAGCCATCTGGCCCCGGGCTTTTATTTACTGGAAACTTTTTGATTACTGCTTCAATTTCTTCCATAGTTATTGGCCTATTGAGAGTTTTAGATTCTTCCTGATTGAGTTTTGGAAGGTTGTATTTTTCTAGGAATATGTCCATTTCTTTGAGGTTGTCTAGTTTGTTAGAGTAGAGTTGTTCATAGTAATTTTTAACAATCATTTGTATTTCTGTGGGATCTGTTGTTATTTCGCCGCTATCATTTCTGATTTTGTTTATTTGTGTCCTCTCTCTTTGGTTCTTGGTGAGCCTGGCTAGCGGTTCATCAATCTTGTTTATCCTTTCGAAGAACCAGCTCTTGGTTTCTTTGATCTTTTGTATTGTTTTTTTCATCTCTATGTCATGGATTTCTGCTCTAATCTTTATTATCTCCTTCCTTCTGCTCACTCTGGGCTTTTCTTGTTGCTTTCTTTCTAGTTCTTTGAGATGTAGAGTTAGATGATTAAGTACAATTTTTTTCTTGTTTTTTGAGGTAGGCCTGCAGAGCTATAAATTTCCCTCTGAGGATTGCTTTCATTGTGTCCCATAGGTTTTGGATTGTTGTGTTTTCATCATCATTAGTTTCCAGGAATTTTTTAATTTCTTCTTTGATCTCATTGGTAACCCAATCAATATTTAATAACATGTTATTCAGCTTCCAAGACTTTGAATTTTTGGATTGTTTTTATTGTAGTTTATTTCTAATATTATGCCATTATGATGTGAGAAGATGCTTGATATGATTTCAATCTTCTTGAATTTGGGGAGACTTTGCTTGTGACCCAATATGTGGTCTATTTTTGAAAATGTCCCATGTGCACTTGAAAAGAGTGTATATTCTGCAGCTTTGGGGTGAAATGTTCTGAAGATGTCAACTAAGTCCATCTGATCTAGTGAGTCATTTAGGATTGCCATTTCTTTGTTGATTTTTTGTCTATAGAATTTATCCAGTGATTTCAGAGGTGTATTAAAGTCCCCTACTATGATTGTATTGTTGTCAATCTCTTCCTTGATATCTTCCAGGAGTTTTTTATGTATTTGGGTGCTCCTGCATTGGGTGCATATATGTTTATCAGGGTTATGTCCTCTTGTTGTATCAATCTCTTTAGTATTATGAAGTGGCCTTCCTTATCTCTTATTATGGCCTTCACATTGAAGTCTATTTTGTCTGAAATAAGTATCGCTACCCTGGCTTTTTTTTTCATTTCTGTTTGCCTGAAAGATGTTTTTCCAACCCTTCACTTTCAGTCTGTGTGAGTCCGTTATTCTGAGGTGAGTTTCTTGTAAACAGAAAATATATGGGTCATGTTTTTTTACCCATTCAGCCGCTCAATATCTTTTGATTGGAGCATTTAGTCCATTTACATTTAAAGTTATTATTGAAAGGTACTTGTTTGTAGTCATTTTATTTATTGTGCCTGTGTTCTTTCTTACCTTTTTATTTCTTCTTTTTATACCAGTCCCTTTAGCATTTCTTGCATTGCTGGCTTTGTGGTGATAAACTCCCTTAGCCTTTTTTTGTCTGTGAAGCTTCTTATTTCCCCTTCAATTTTGATCGATAGTCTTGCTAAATAGAGTAATCTTGGGTTCAACCCCTTGCTTTGCATCACTTTGTAAATTTCCATCCATTCTCTTCTGGCCTGATGTGTTTGTGTTGAGAAATCATTTGATAATCTAATGGGAGCTCCCTTGTATGTAACTTTCTGTCTCTGTCTTGCAGCCTTTAAGATTTTCTCTTTGTCCTGAACATTTGCCATGGTAATTATGATGTGTCTTGGTGTGGGTCTTTTTGGATTCCTCTTGTTTGGGACTCTTTGCGCTTGTGTGATTTTTTTCTTCCCCACCTCTGGGAAGTCCTCCGAGATTATTGCTTCAAATACGTTTTCTAATCCTTGTTCCTCTTCCTGTTGTTCTGGCACCCCTATTATGTGTATGTTGCTTCTTTTCATTTTTTCCCATAGCTCCCTTAGCCTCTCCTCCTATCTTAATTTTTTTCTCTAATTGCAGTTCAGTTTGGGTGTGTTTTGCTTCCCTGTCTTCTAATTCACTAATTCGGTCCTCTGCTTCTCCTAATCTACTGTTCAAACTTTCCATGGTGTTCTTTATGGCAGCTATATCACCCTTCATTTCTTCCTGATTCTTATATATGATATTGATTTTTTTCCTCCATCTGGTTTATGCACTCTAGGATCCTTATTCTCAATTCTTTTTCTGACATATTGTATGCATCTGCTTCACTTAGCTGATTTTCTGGCGATTCCTCCTTTTCTTTTCTTTGCGGATTTCTTTGTCTACCCATTTTCGTTCTAACTGACAGATCTAGATGTCAAGTTGTGCAGGGGTTGCTCCTTGGGTGATGGTGGTTCCTCGAGCTACAGTTGCTCTTCAAGGTGGCTGCTCCTCAGATTACAGTGGTTTCTCTGGTGGATGCTGTTAGCAGGAGGGTATCTCTGGCTTCTGAGGGAAGCTGCTCACACAGCTGGTATTCCTTGGACAGAGGTGGGCTGATCACGTGGTTGCTGTTCTTTGGATCTAGGCTGGCTGCATGCTGCTACTTTTCTTAGATGGAGCCGGTTGCTTGTGATGCTGTAGCTGTTTGGATAGGGGCAAGTTGCTTACAGGTTGACTGTTCCTCACACAGGTGCTGGTTTCTCACTCAGTTGTTCGATCTCAAATGGGGGATGGGCTGCTTGTGTGGTTGCTGTGTCTTAGGTGGGAGTTAGCTGCATGTGTGACTGCTGCTCCTTGGATAGAGGTGGGATGCTCTCCCTGCTGTTGCTCGTCAGACAGGTGCAGACTGCTTTTGGCTGATGCTCCTTGGATTAGTGTGGGCTGCTCCTCAGATAGGGGTGAGGCTGCTGACGTGGATGCTGCTCCTTGGACTGGGAAACAGGCCTCTCACACAGCTGCTGGTCCTTGGACAGGGGGTTGCCACGTGAGGCTTCTGCTCTTAGATCTGGGGCAGGCTTGTCTCAGAGCTGCTGCTCCTTGTACAGGGGTGGGCTGCTTGCGTGTCTGTTGCTTGTGTGGTTTCAGTGCCTTGGGCTAAGGCGTTGGGCCAGTCAGAGGAGAGCACACTTCAGAACTCAAAGGAGCCTGCATCCAGGGTGGCTGGAGACTTGTTGACTGTGGGACCACAGCTGAAGTAGCAGGTCCCTGGCAGGGGGTGACTGAAGAGTCCCAGGTGTTATCTGAGGGCGCCCTGGGTGGGGGTGAAGTCTGGCTCCCAGTTACAACAGCTCTCCCCTTAAAGATGCTAGGACTATGAGGATGGGCTGGCCTCCTGGAACTGTTTACCACAGTAGCAGAGGCTGTCTAGTAAGAAAGTCCATTTAGCTCGACCACGGCGGGATCTATCTGTGCCTCACTAATATACTCACACGCACATTCCACATGACCACACAGTCCCCTTTTGATCCTTCACTGACTTACGCTCTCTCCCTCACTGCCACCTTCTTTCTGCCTCTGTAGTTGGGTCTGGGGTATTATTGACCCTTTCTTGGATGGAGTTTCCTCTACAGGTGTCTGCTTGTGGGATTCACTCTCTAGCACCTGGCCAGACAGGATAAAATTCACCTCGACAAGACACCACACAAAGGGACCAAAGCGTGAATATACTCACGACAATAGTAACCTCACAATAAGTGACCACCCCCAGCAGAGAGGATGGGAGCAGAATCTCTAGATGCTGAGCTTATATATAGAAGATATGGTTAAGAATTGGAGGTACACAGGGAGGATCTCAGTTCAGTATGAGGAAGTTGAATGGGGATGGGTGATAAGAGGAAAGATAATGAAAGAGAAGAAAAAAATAAGATAAAATGACTTTACAAAAAAATTGGATTTCAAAAATGGTATAAAAATAGCCAAAAAAACAATATAATAACAGAATAAAATAAAGTGATGGAAAAATAAAGTGAAGAAAAATAGAAAATAAAGCAACAGACACCAACATGGGAAACAAAGAAAAAAAGAAAGGAAAAAAAGGAAAGGTAACACAGTAATAAAAAAAATACCAATTAAAAAAAAATAAATAATATATAAAATATAAAAAATCTAATATAATAAAAGAGAAACATGCAAATTGACTGTTACCACCAGCCAATCAGAGCGGCTGTATGCAAATTAACCCAGCCAAGATGGAGGCCAACAGCCATGGAGCTAGAGCAAACCAAAGGCTTCTGTTGCAACTGCCTGCCTAGGCTGGCTGAACCTCTGCTCACGGCCACGCCCACCAGCCAATCAGAGCGGCTGTATGCAAATTAACCCAGCCAAGATGGAGGCTGGCAGGGCGGCTCTGCACTGGGAGCCTCCATGGCCGGCCGGCATAGCTGTGCCAGATGTGTCAGCTCAGTAGGAGAGGGGGTCTGACCTGGGGCCTCCTTGGGGCGTCCAGGAGCAGCTGTCCTGGGTCTGCTGCCTAGCTCCACCCCCGGGAGCCTCCGAGGAGTATCCAGGAGCGCCTTTCCCAGGTCCACTGCCTGGCTCCACCCCCTGGGGGCCTCCCCGGGGCATGCAGGAGCACGGGGCCTCTGCAGGGTGTTCAGGAGCAGCCGTCCTGGGTCTGCTGCCTGGCTTTGCCCCCTCGGGCCTCTGTGGGACATCCAGGAACGCCTGTCCTGGGTCCACTGCCTGGCTCTGCCCTGGGGGCCTCCTCAGGGTGTCCAGGAACACCCATCCAGGGTCTGCTAACTTCATCCACCCTCCAGGGGCCTCCACAGGGTATGTGGGAGCGTCTGCTGCAGAGTGCGGAGAATCCGAAGCCAGTTCACTGGCCAGCTCCACCCCGGGTGTGTTTGCTCAGCAGCAGGGCTCCACCGAGGGATTCTGCACCAGTGTCCGCCCTGGCTTGCCACCCAACTCTGCGCCAGGTGTGTCCCCTCAGCGGTGTGGGCCCACCAGGCATGTGCAATTGTGGGCCATCCAGTGGGAAATGTCCCGGCCTGCACTCACCAGCCTTCCCACCCCCCAGTGCACAAACCCTGAAGGGGCTGTGGGCAGCCTGAAAATGGCTCTCAGCCCCTCACCCAGGCTGGCCAGGCATGCCAGCAGGTGGACATCTCCCCTGAGGTGTCCCAGACTGCAGGAGGGCACAGGCCAGGCTGAGGGACCCCCACCCCCTGAATGCACAAATTTTTGTGCACCTGGCCCCTAGTATTTATATATGTGAAGAAGTAAAATGTTCCTCTGGCTGGCTTAAGATTCCAGTCTTCTATACTGTTGTGTTTCTTAGAATCCAATTGCTGGGACCAAGAGTCTCTCTTTAGACCAGTCTCTTAGTACTCTCTGGGGCTGTTTAGGTTACTTTTTAGCCTTTTTTTTTTTTTTTTTTTTACAGTTCAGGGTGGAACCTGGGTGTGGCTGTATTGGTTGCCTGGATACTGGACGGAGGGGTTATCTCTCCAGGGGACAATGGCTGCCCAGGTCCCAGGCTCCGGCGTGAGTCAGCATCAAACTCGCCGCCACTTCTCCCAGCCCTCCCTCTCTCTCCAGATTCCACAGCTGGGAACCTTTCCCCCCACTTCTGCCACGGGTAAATGTCTTTATCCGAAAGGCTTTACGCACAGGGCTTGGCACAGTGAGACCCGGGTGGGAAGGGCTCCGGCTGCACTCCCGCACGCTGTCCCTTCACGCAGGGCTTAGGGCTGTGTGGTGCTGGTTGCGCTGTCCCTTCGCACAGGGCTTAGGGCCGCATGGCACTGGTGAGAGGGGCTGAGCCGCCGGCTACGGAGGCAGGCGAGATGGAGCATGCGCACCTCTCTGTTGGTACACTTTAGTCCTCAATGACTGCGTGGAATCCACTCCGAGGGGGGCACGTTTCTCTCCTGCCCACACACCGCAGCCCTCTCCTGGTTGTGAACCTGTATCCAGAGTCCCCTGCCGACCAGCAGTTCTGTGGATGCTCCTTCCACTGCGCCCGTCCCAGGAGACGCGGCTGAGTGCCGTGCCCAGCAGGCGCTGTGGTGCAACTTGGGCTTCCTCGGACTCCCAGGGCTCGGGTCTGGTATAATATCCCTCCCTAAGCCCCAAGTTCACCTCTCCCAGGAGGATTCCGCCTCACCCAAACACAGGCTGTTTTCCAGCTCGACCTCCACTGCCAGCTTGGGCTGGAAACCACTCGCCTCAACCGCTCACTCCCTCCGCTCCCAGACACGCACTGGACACATCTGCCTAAACCGCTGCCATTTTTTCCCCAGTCTGCTCATTAATTTTTTTACTGCAAGCTGCATGCCATTGCAAAGCTTTGGCTGGTTGATATTTCACAACATGATAATTGGCACACTGATTTTCAATTGCAGTACATGCGGTGGCATCCCTGGCAGATCGAGTGAATTCAAAAATTCTGTTGGATAATTAACCGGTTTATTTGCTTCCACAACAGTGTCGACGAACTTGTATGTGATTGCCTTGCTTTGAATGTTAGACTGAATAATATTAAGTTCGTAGACAACTTTGTTTTTGGCACAAGAATAGCTCATTCACTCAGCCAATCGTGATTTTTATAATTGATTTGAATATTGGGAAATACTTTTTCAATCAATTCTTCCTTTGACATCACTAAATTGCATGGATCGTAAATCAGAAACACTGAAATGGAATCGTAAAATATTTAGTATAGCGTGTGTTGCTTTTATGTCCAACAGATGGCACTGTTTTTCAAAAAAAGCATTTTTTTTTTTTTAAAAAACACACAGGTGTGACATCTATGTAATAGTAGGTATATAAAAGCATGTGCGTATTCAAATGCAACATTGTGTCAAAATTTCAAAGCAATTGGTGAAGAACTTTCAGAGATTTAAGATTTTGAACAAATGAACATTTACAGTTTTATTTATATAGATTAAGGATTAAGTATATCCTAGAGTATCTAGCTTTTTGGGGGTTATTATTGCTTATACTGCATGAAATACTTAAACATTTTTTTAATTGATTTCAGAGAGGAAGGGAGAGAAAGAGATAGAAACATCAATGATGAGAAAGAATCGATTGGCTGCCTCTGCACAATCTCTACTGGGGATCAAGCCCCCAACCTGGGCATGTGCCCTTGGCCAGAATTGAACCTGGGACCCTTCAGTATACAGGCTGACATTCTATCCACTGAGCCAAACTGGCTAGGGTCTGAATGAAACACTTTTTAAAGAAAAAAGAATATCAACATTTTCTAGAGAAAATAGTAAATAGTTCATGCTTTTAAAAACTTTCTTCATTTTATTGCATCAGGCACAATGTTAGGTGCCTAGGATAGAAAGGGGAACATCATCCCATGCCCGAAGAGCACCCACTGGAAATAAAAGAAATCCAAATAAAAATTTATTGGAGATAAGTCTATTTGTGAAGACATTTATTTGCAGAGTTATCTAGGTTTGATTAGATTCTTTTGTAGGTCATTGCTCTACCCAACAATAAGCACATGACATAATTTATTCATTACATAGTAAAACCCTCAGATCTATTGTCCTCTCTTCCCTTTGCAGCCATCAGGTTGGACAGGGTGGACATCATCGGGTACACAGCGTGGTCCCTCATGGACGGCTTTGAGTGGCACAGAGGCTACAGCATCAGGCGTGGACTCTTCTATGTTGACTTTTTGAGCCAGGATAAGAAGTTGTTGCCGAAGTCTTCAGCTTTGTTCTACCAACAGCTGATAGAGAAAAATGGCTTCCCTCCTTTACCTGAAAATCAGCCTCTAGAAGGGACATTTCCCTGTGACTTTGCTTGGGGAATTGTTGACAACTACATTCACGTAAGTCAGTTGATAAAACCAATCAACAATTTCACAAACCCTATCTCTAGTAAGTAGAACCTCCTTATTAGGTTTCATGCACATTGTTCTTTGGACCAAACACAGCTCCTTAAGAGTATTTTTTGGAATGCTGCAATCTTCTTTCCAAAAATCTTCATAGCATTGCCTTGCACTTTAAATCAGCCACTAAAGGGGAACAAATAAAAAACATATAATATTTAAGATCTGATAAGATAAAATACTCTTTTTTAACACAGCAATTTTCAGATCTTTTAAAAGCAGTCGAGTTCTTCCATACATGAGATATAATACAGAACTCCAAATTATCTGATATCTCAGTTTAGCTGCTAAAAATGAGGCAGACAGAGCCCTACTGTGATATAGCTTTGGATTCCACAATCTTTTTTTAAAATATATTTTATTGATTTTTTACAGAGAGGAAGGGAGAGGGATAGAGAGCCAGAAACATCGATGGGAGAGAAGCATCAATCAGCTGCTTCTTGCACACCCCGTACTGGGGATGTACCCGCAACCAAGGTACATGCCCTTGACCAGAATCGAACCTGGGACCCTTAAGTTTGCAGGCTGACACTCTATCCACTGAGCCACTGATCCTATCCGGTTAGGACAGGATCCCACTATCTTGCTGAAATATGTAGAGAATGGAAACCCTTGCTCAAAATCATTTTGAGCAATAGTCATTGAGATGGTAAGGAAGTTCCATAATGGTCAACCAATATTGATTGAGTACACACTATGTAGTTAGTTTTCAATATTATTGTAATTTTTAAATATCGTAATTTACTTTCTTAAATTAAAAAAAATAAGATTTAATTTTTCTTTGAATTTTAAATAAATTTGTTTTCTGGAATTTAATTGAATAGTAAGCACTTACTGGATGCTTAGCATATACACATATGCTACTATGTTTGAGGGGAGCATACGAGATGAGTAAGATATGATCCCTTCCTTGAAAGGAGTCTTGAGTTAAAATGATGGATACACAAATAATATAACATGCAGAGAGTAGAGTATGAAAATAGACAAAGTTCAGTATCCACAGCAATGGGATTGAGCATGTTGAATGCTTCTAGCCAATTCATTGGTTCTGTAGGGAGGAACATTAACTTTTTCTCTACTCTTCTGAGTTCTTAGCTGAGAACTCTATAATAAAAGTCAGACTAACAAGAGAAGAACAAACAGAAATTTATTAACATGTATACTTCATATGTACTACATGGGAGATACTCAGTAAAAAACTCCAGGGGTACCTTAGAATTCAAGCTTAAATACCATGTTAATAGGAAAAGGGGAGTGGGTATATAGGTCTCTTAAGGGAGAGTAAATGATTTTTAGAAAACATAACTGGGGCCCTATAAGAATAGATGAAAACTATGATAGTTTGTGACAAAGTTTGTCTGAGTATGTTGTTGACTTCTAGTCTCTTCTTTGACAAGAGTCAGTCTTCCCTGGTTGATGAAACTCTGGGGAGGGGATTTATGACCTTCAGTTCCTGTTGGAGGATCCATCTCCAGGCAGATAACCATTGTTTTGAACTCTGTATCTGGTAGTTTGTTTGCTTCCATTTCATTTAGTTATTTTAGTTTTTTCTGGAGATTTTTTCTGTTCTTTCATTTGTGATACGTTTCTTTGTTTTCACATTCTGGCTGTTTTTCTATGTTTGTTTGTTTTTTTTTTAATTAAATCTTTATTGTTCAGAATATTACATATGTTCCTTTTTTTTTAACCCCCATAGCTCCCCTCCACCTGGTTCCCCCACCCACCCTGTGCCCTTACCCCCACCCCTATCTTCATCCATAGATGTAAGATTTTTGTCCAGTCTCTTCCCATACCCCTCATGTCCCCTTCCCCCTGAGAATTGTCAGTCCATTCTCTTTCTATGCCCTTACTTATATTCTATTCACCAGTTTATTCTGTTCATCAGATATTTCTATTAACTTATTATATTCACTTGTTGATAGATATGTATTTGTTGTCACTTTGTTGTTCATACTTTTTATTTTTACCTTTTTCTCCTTCCTCTTCTTCTTCTTCTTCTTCTTCTTCTTCTTCTTCTTCTTCTTCTTCTTCTTCTTCTTCTTCTTCTTCTTCAAGAATGCCCTTCAGCATTTCAAATAATCCTGGTTTGGTAGTGATGTACTCCTTTAGCTTTTTCTTGTCTGTGAGGCTCTTTATCTGACCATCAATTTTACATGATAGCCTTGCTGGGTAAAGTAATCTTGGTTGTAGGTTCTTGCTATTTATCACTTTGAATATTTCTTGCCACTCCATTCTGGCCTGCATGGTTTCTGTTGAGAAATCAGCTGACATTCGTATAGGTACTCCCTTGTAGGTAACTAACTGTTTTTCTCTTGCTGCTTTTAATATTCTCTCTTTGTCTTTTGCCCTTGGCATTTTAATTATGATGTGTCTTGGTGTGGTCCTCCTTAGATTTCTTTTGTTTGGGATCCTTTGTGCTTCCTGGACTTGTAAGTCTATTTCTTTTACCAGGTAGGGGATGTTTTCTGTTATTATTCCTTCAAATAGATTTTCAATCTCTTGCTCTCTCTCTTCTTCTGGTACCCCTGTAATTCTGATGTTGGTACGCTTGAAGTTGTCCCAGATGCTCCTTACACTATCTTCACACTTCTGGATTCTTTTTTTCTTTTTTCTCTTCTAGTTGGGTGCTTTTTGCTTTTTCGTGTTTCAAATCTTTGACTTGATTATTGCAAACCTCGAGTCTGCTGTTGGATCTCTGTATAATATTACTAAGTTTATCGGCAGATTATAGAAAATTCTTGAAAAACCTTAAATCCGTAGTTATGAACTCTATATCCAGTAGTTTGCTTTCCTCCATTTCTGTCATTTGTGACCTGTTTCTTTGTCTCTGCATTTTAGCTGCTTCATGGCATTGATAGAGTGGTTTTTTGTAGTAGGTGTCCTATAGGGCCCAGTGATTCAGCCTCCCCAATCACCTGTGGTGGACACTCTTGTACGCCTTTGAAGGCTGGGTGCACAGTCTTGTTGTAGTTATCACTGGGAGGTATCACTGGAAGGAAATGACCTCCAGGCCTTTCTACTCGTTGTTTGGGGTTTGGAACTTTTGGAGTTCTGTCCCAGCTGCAGTCCCTTAAGTTATGCTGCAGGCAGGCAGGTGCACAGCTTGGGCGGGGTTGTAAGTTAGGTGGGGTGGAGTCTCAGAATCACCGGGGTGGAGCAACCCATGATGGCTGCCCCTCTGCCGACTCCACGGCTTCTCCTGGATTTGGTGTCTCCACGCCCTGACATCTGTGCACCCCTGAGTCCCCAAGTCTCCACGTCAGTGATCACTGCAAACAGCTTTGCTAGAACACTACTCATCTTCTGCTCCATTGCCTGACAGCCCGCATCACATTCAGTGCAACCCTGGCATTTATAATCTCCGTCCGAGCCACGGACCTAGGTGCTGCCGCCACCCCCTTTCGCGTGCATCCGTACCTCTCAGTTTTGGCGCCGGGAACTTCTACTCAGTCTCAATGCACTCCTTCTCTTGCCTTCTACCCTGTTTCCCTGAAAATAAGACAGTGTCTTATATTAATTTTTGCTCCCAAAGATGCACTAGGTCTTATTTTCAGGGGATGTCTTATTTTTCCATGAAGAAGGATATGGTACACATTTATTGTTGAACAACAAAAAAGGAAACTTATTACCTGTGTGTCCACACAATGTGCCTGACTCCTGCCCCATGCAACTCACTGTCTAATTGTGAGTCAGCCAGACTCCATCAGGGCAGAGCGAGCAGCAGGCGGCAGCTTGTCCTGGTCGTGGCGCGGGCTCTCTGATTAAAAGAGACCACACTTCCTGTCTGCTCTGACTATGCTGCGGCCAACAGTGAGCTGCGCGGCGGCGCCCACCACTACAGCCCAGAGTCCAGAGATACGGTAGCTTTTGGGGGCCTTGTGTTTGGAGGAGGCCTTATTATTGGAGAGGTCTTATTTTCAGGGGATGTCTTATATTTCGGTGAGAGGCAAAACTGTAAGTAGGTCTTATTTTCGGGGGACGTCTTACTTTCGGGGAAACAGGGTAGTTGTAAAGCTTCCCCTCCCTTGGTTCTGGAGGATGGCCATTTATCTTTATAGTTGTATTTTTATAATGTAGTTGTGGGAGGGTGCGCATTTAGGTATATACCTCATGCCGCCATCTTGGTTCTCCTATGTTTGTTTCTATGTATTAGGTAGAGCTGATTTACCTTCTGGAATTGGTAGAGTGGCCTTGTGTAGTAGGTGTCCTGTAGGGTCAGTGGCTCAGCCTCCCCAGTCACATGAGCTGGAACTCTAGGTGCACTCCTGTGTGAGCTGTATACACCATCCTATTGTGGTTGAGCCTTGATTGCTGTTGGCATCACTCAGAGGTTTTAACATCCAGGCCATTTTGCTTTGAGGTTCAGTTGAAACTACAGTGGAAGAGTTTCTCTGTAGGAGACACCCTTATGGAGCAGGACTTGCTTCAGTGGGGCTTTGGTGCTCACTGAGTCTACCCCTTGAGTGTATCATTTGTGGATGTGTAGAGTTATAATCTGATATGTTCTGAAGCTGCCCACTAGGTGTACTGGTCTTGGGGCCTCCAGGGAGGTGAAAAATCAGCTACTGCCTGGGGCCACTAGGCAGGAGCTACAGAGTGATCAGAAGATTGCTGCTACTTGTGTTGGGCTTGGAAGTATTCAGGCAACACCAAGCTGTGAAGCAAGGTAGGCTGTTGCTTGTGCCAGGTCTTGCTGATTCAAGCTGCTTCTTGTTTGAGAGATTTTAGGGAAGCCTGAGCCAGGACAGGTCATTCATATGGAAAGGCCACTGCAAACAGTTTGGATGGGGCTGCAAATTGGATGGGGCAGAGTCTCAGGGACTCCTCATGGCAGAGCGAATAGTGTGAGTCAGGTTGATGGAGACTTAGATATGGTGCTTGCCTGTCAGCTCTGCAATGGATAAGGTCTCAGCATAGGAACAATGACTGCTGTAAGCACCCCTCTCTGGGAGAAAGCCACCCCCAAGTTCTTGCTTTGATTCCAGACAATCTGGTTCCTGCCTGCATGTCCCTGGATCCCACTAAGCTGCTGTCTAAGCTTTGGAGCTCAGGGAGTGGAACTGTGTAAGTTTGTGCACCAGCCCTTTAAGACCATTGAGAAACAAACCAGAGTCCTCAGACAGCCAAGGCCACTCAGAGTGTGAAAGGCCTTGTTGATAGTATGCCGAATGGCCAAGGCCACTCTGAACACAGCTGCAAGGCCACAGCGATCTCACTGTACCCTGAACCCTTCTATAATCCCAATGATGATGTCATTATTGGCAACTAGCCTTCTTTGTCTCTGGAGTAATATACAGATTACTGACCAGCTAGTCTGCTAGAGAGTAAGCTGGGGAGTGGGGGTGGCAGGGAAAGCTAGAGAGCTCATATGGAGTTGAAAGCTCAGACAGAGCTGAGAGCTGGTACTGCTATGATGTAAGGCTAAGAGCTTATAGAGAGCTCAGATATAGCTACCAAGTTAACCAGCCAGTGTGCTGGGAGAGAAGCTTAGAGATACTATGTGAGGCCAAAGAGACCAGCCAGTTTGCTGGGCAGGGGAGAAAGGAGAAGCTACTGAGCCAGAGAGGCTGGAGAGGCTATTGAGGCTGTAGCTCTAAGGGAGAGCTAAGATACCACTATAATGTAAGGTGGTAGGTTTAGAGGCAGCATGTGGCTGCTCAGATAATAGCTGTGGGTACAGAGACTAATGCTGCTTTTGTGGGAAAGATGTATCTGTTCACCAGCTGGTGTATGCCTGCCTGCCTGTATGGGACTGCTGTAAAGGACTGTTTTGTCTGATGGCTATATGGCCACTGGCTTCTGCAATAAAGACTCATTCTTATATATGCACAACCTCTCATGGCTTCTCTGTTTAAGACCCAGTGTGCAAGAAGACTCAGCCCCAGGCAGAAGGGCTCGGACCCAACACCTGTAACTAGTGAACAGAAGATAAAGGAGGAACTTGGACTAAGTTCCAAACAGTTGTACAATGAGCAGGGTTCAAGAAGGAACCTGCCTGGCATAGTCAGGAAGAATTTAGAAGAATCTATAGACAGTGGTGCTCTTGCTGTCTCTGACAGAGCAACTGCCTGGGTCTCCAGCAGCCTCCATAAATACCCTGTATTTTTAAGAAATAAATTCCTCTGTCCTGGCTGGTTTGGCTCAGTGGATAAAGCATTGGCCTACAGACTGAAGGGTCCCAGGTTTGATTCCAGTCAAGGGCACATGCTTAGGATGGGGGCTCAATCCCCAGTGCGGGGCATGCAGGAGGCAGCCAATCAATGATTATCTATCATAATTGATGTTTCTATCTCTCTCTCCCTTCCCTTTCCTCTCTGAAATCAATAAAAAATATATTAAAAAAGAAAGAAAGAAATTCCTCTACCCCCAAAACTTATACTTTAGTCTCTATTTTGTTTTCAAATGGACTGAATAAAAGCTGGTGTTTTGGAACAATTATGGTAGAAAAGATACAAATTTAGTCAACGCAGAGTTCTATAAAAATAATCCAAAAATTCTTTCTAACTATAACACTTTCATTTCAAAAGAGCATGCAAATATTATCTTGCCAAGGAAACGTGATTGGTGGGTACATCACAGTGGAAAAATACTTCTGACAGCATTCCCACAGTACTAGGAGAAATGCATGTATGGGTGATCTACAAGGGACAATCCTCCAGAAAACATATTTTCCTTCTGACATGCTGTTTTTTTATTATTTTCCTTTAGGAACACAGCACCGACCCCTCAAGGGAAACAGCAGCTCATTTGCAACAGGCCCATAAAACTTTAAGGAAATCTCTACTAGAGGTTCAAAACTGGAGTTTTTCTGACCCCTGCTTTTATACAGAGGGTCAAACCAAAGTTACCTTCTCTAAGGAGACTATTTGCCAGGAGAAAACAGGTGTAGGCAGTGGGTTTGGGGTGCACTTTCAGCTTGCATTTCCTTCATGGTTTACATGTGGAGGGAGTCTTTTGTCATTATGAGTTTACTATTTTCAGTGTCCTGAATACCTATTTCATTTTGGAAGCTTTGATGTCAGATGTTGAGAACCATATTGTCATGATCAGTATAGAAAAACAATTAGGAAAAAAATTTAAACTATGTTAAAATATTCTATTATGGATGAATGACAATATTGTTTCTTATGTCCATATTCGTTGTCACGTTCTACCACCAGTCAGATTGAATTTGTTAAGTTCTGTCATCAACTCCAAAGCTAACAAAAGGATACAGTTAGGATTTTTTAGTACTTCCTCTTCTGAGAGCAAATCTGTGTAGAATGTGATTTTTAAAAGCACAATATAATTTTTTAAATGTCATTTCAATTTTTTGACTCTAACTCACTTAGATTTAAAGCTTTATCTTTTTTATTAAACATTTTTAAGTCTCATCACCATAGTGATTTCTTATATTAAAAGAGAAATGTCCAAAAACAGTCTGCTTGCTTAACATAGATCAGACATGTATGAGAATCACTACTAATGTTTGTTATCTGAAGTAAGTAAAAAATTTCAGATTTTTAAAAAACATTAAACTATGGGTTTAAATAAAGAGAACCATGGGTAAACAAATGTGTAAAAAAGAAAGTGGGGTATTTTTTCCTTCTTCAGAAACTCACTATGAAAAATCATTTCAATTTTCAACTAAAAAGGTTATTGTTTTTGCTCATCTTGCTAGTTGGCTTCCTTGAAAGAATTGCATTGAATTACTTTTCTAGGCCTGTCCAGCTGAAGTCATAGGCTTATGCTCCCTCTGCTCTTCCTAGGTTGACACCACTTTGTCTCAGTTTACTGACCCTAACGTTTACTTGTGGGATGTCCACCACAGTAAGAGGCTCATTAAGGTGAATGGCTTTGTGACCAAGAGGAGGAAGCCTTATTGTGTCGACTATGCTATCATCAGGCTCCAGATCGCCCTACTTCGGGAAATGCGAGTGACACATTTCCACTTCTCGCTGAACTGGGCCCTGATCCTGCCTCTGGGTGACCAATCCCAGGTGAACCGCACAGTCCTGCACTACTATCGCTGCCTTGCCAGTGAACTCCTGCATGCCAATATAACCCCTGTTGTGGCCCTGTGGCGACCTATGTTCCCGCACCAAGGTCTGCCGGAGCCCCTGGCCAAGCAGGGCGCCTGGGAGAATCCCCAGACGGCCCTGGCTTTTGCAGAATATGCCAGATTGTGCTTTAAAGATCTTGGTTCCCACGTCAAGTTTTGGATCACCATGAATGAGCCGTACACACGGAACATGACCTACAGTGCAGGGCACAACCTGCTGAAAGCCCACGCCCTGGCTTGGCGCTTGTATGATGAGAAGTTTAGGCGCTCTCAGAAAGGAAAAATATCCATAGCCTTTCAGGCTGACTGGATAGAACCAGCTTGCCCTTTCTCCCCAAAGGACAAAGAAGTGGCAGAGAGAGTTTTGGAATTTGACATTGGCTGGCTGGCCGAGCCCATTTTTGGTTCTGGGGATTATCCACGTGTGATGAGGGACTGGCTGAATCATAGAAACAATTTCCTTCTACCTTACTTCACTGAAGATGAAAAAAAGCTCATACAGGGCTCCTTTGACTTTTTGGCTTTAAGCCATTACACCACCATCCTTGTAGACTGGGAAAAAGAAGATCCCATAAAATATAACGATTATCTGGAAGTGCAAGAAATGACAGACATCACATGGCTCAACTCTCCCAGTCAAGTAGCAGTAGTGCCCTGGGGCTTACGCAAGGTCCTGAGTTGGCTAAAGTTGAAATATGGAAATCTCCCCATGTATATAATCTCCAATGGCATTGATGATGATCTGCAAGCAGGCCAAGACAAATTGAGGGTGTACTATATGCAGAATTATGTAAATGAAGCTCTGAAAGGTAAGGCCTCCTAAAAACTGTCTCTGGAAGGTTATGTTACTCGAAGGCATGATGCCTGTTAGAAATTCTCAAATACACAGTCATCTTCAGAGAGAAGCACTGCCCATTTCTTGCCACATTGAAAAAGTCCTACCAAGAGTTAGTATTTTTCCCAGAGATAAAGGAGTTTAGCTAAGAGTGGCTTACAATGTACTCTGAGCCTATAAAAGTATGGACCATCCTGTCCTCCATCCTCAGATGGCCTCACAGCAGTCTGATCTGCTTCATGTATGTGAAGATTAACTCAAGTACCTCAGAGTAGGTTTCATTATGTAAAACCTACTATGTTAAATGTAGCTCATACTTTGTCTTGGTATTTGCCTATTTGTCTTTTCATAAAAGAAGACTTTTCTGATTAAATACAATTTAGTCTGAAGTTTTAATGAATGTATTGACATTTTCTCCTGAGGCATCAAGACCTTGTAAAAGTAAAGTGTTATGTGCAAAACATTTTATTAACTATTCTCTTGTCCTTTTGTTGTTCCAGCCTACATATTGGATGGAATCAACCTTTGTGGCTACTTTGTGTTTTCGTTTAATGATCGCACAGCTCCAAAGTTTGGCCTCTATCGTTACGCTGCCAATCAGTTTGAACCCAAACCATCCATGGAACATTATAGGAAAATTATTGACAATAATGGCTTCCCAGGTGCTGAAACTCTGGGAAGATTTTGTCCAGAAGAATTCACCTTGTGCACCGAATGCAGCTTTTTTCATACCCGAAAGACTTTATTAGCTTTCATAACTTTTCTACTTTTTGCTTTAATTATTTCTCTTTCTCTTATTTTTTACTTCTCTAAGAAAGGCAGGGGAAATTACAAATAGTCCTGAATATTTTCCTATTCAATTATTTTGAAATAATTATGCACACGTTAGTTGTTAACCATTTGCACTTGTCAGTGTTGTGAAGCTATAGATTTCATATACTGATTTCTACAAAATCTTTATGTGGCATACGACAAAGGTTTTCAAATAAGCATAGATGATTATAAAATCTTGAATAATGTGAATAGTGTCTGGGCTTGTTTCTCTTTGAGGGGTGATTTAAAAAAATGGACATCATTTCTACAATACATTGTGTAACAAAAGCATAAGATATGACATCCATTCTGTAATATTTTTACAGAAATGTAATGACAAGTTAGGCTATTTTTATCTGTGCCCATTCCTAAATATAATGTTTACTTAAAGTAATAATTATACTTTAAGTGTTAGAATACAAAATTAAGTCCCAAGTAACCATCTTCCAACTACCATGATATGCCTAATGGTCTGTCAAGAAGATAATAGCATATAGGAGATATGACAAAGGGCCTGTGGCTGGAACAATTATTTTAAAAGCAGTGTTTCTGTTAATTTACACATCTGGTTAATGACATATTTGCCAGAGCAAATTACAGAACTTTATATTTCTATGTGACTTTTAAGGCATTCTCTAAACCCTGGGTCCTTGAAGGTTTTGTGTCATAATGGACTTTTACTGAATGCTTGCAGAAAAAAAAACATGACTCATGAGATGTTGGGCTCTTCAGGAAGCATAAATCAACTGTGAAGTGCATTATACTGCAGTAGCTCCAGGAGGAGGGAAGGAGTAAAAAGTATGTATTATGAGCAACATTATGATTAATTTTATTATAAACCCTTTCATCTTAGAACAGACCTTGAAATGAATGAGGTGACCTTTCTTGGGAGAATAAAAACAAAATAATAATTCATCCTGTGAAGAATGACTTCACTTTCTGCTATTTAGAATGTGCCATAATTTCTCTGAGTTGAGTTTTAAATATTAATAGATTCAAAAGCATTTGGTCTGATAACATTGGAAATTTTTCTTTTGTGATTGCTGAAGTCCAGTTTATTTATTTATTTATTTTGCTGCTACTTCTGTGGAACTTAACTTTGAATTAGTTGTGGTTTGAATTTTTACGCTGAACCACGCTACTGACTTCCAGAAAGGGTTAAGTCTTACCCTCTAATGTACTTTAAATAAGTCTTGCTTATTTTCAGACAGGAAAATCTATTACACTAGAGTTGTAGGTAATCCTAATGTTTATTTTATAGATGAGCCAACATTGTGCCAGGCAAGATAAACCACCATCATATTAGGCATAACTAATTTTGCTGACACAGTAATACAATGGATAAGAAATATTGTATTGTATTATATATCATCTTTAGGGGTGGTATAATTTTTTTCATTGAAAGGTAAGCTTTTGGGCTAATATTTTAAAAATTGTACTTATTAAATTGGAAACTAGAGAATCATAGTTTAATTTTATGTATGTATTTTTCTGATTGGAAGAATAATATATATTCATTGTAAAAAAACACAAAAACGATATGTAAAAAAGTGCATATTTAGAGTCACATCATATTGTAAACTATGTATCTTTATTAATTTTTATTGTGGGCATTTTCTGTCATTTATCTTCAAAAACACCCTATTTTAATATTCATAGAGTAATTCCACCATATAAATTTATCACAACTTATTTAACTATTCTTATTTATTGAAATAGTTTCTTGTTGTTAATTACTGTTAAATAATGAATGTTACTTAAAAGTTATTTTTTGCTACAAGCATCTTTTTGAGTGTATAGAGAAGTAATTACAGTATCTGGGCGACCAATCCTAGGTGAGCTGCATGGTCCTGCACTACAGTTATTTGATAATGGATTATAATAAACTGATCTATAACTTTACCTTCTTTTTGAACCATATGACTGGTTGCTAGATAAATTTCTTTAAAATTTTTTTTGAGTTGTCTAAACCACATAGAACATGATTGGAATGGTGAGGAAATAGGCCTGACAGAAAAAGGGAGCAAGCCGCAACATAGGAGAGTGCCCTAGGTTAATCTCTGTGGTTGAGCTGAGACATAATTTCAGACACTGAGAAAGCAAAATAGGAGAAGAGCTAAAAATGACAAAACAGACACCAAAGTACTGAGGAGAACCAACATTTAAAAATCATTCAACTGAGTGACAATGACAGTATCATGCTAATTTTGAGTCACCATAGACACTTAGTGGGAGGTCCGTGGCTCACTGCCAGCCTGTAAGGAGAGAAGCACCTCTCAGATCAGCCCAGAGCATGATCACTTCTTAAGCAGCATCTCAGAGCATTATACTCCTTCTACACTTGGGAATTCTGGACTTTTCACCATGCCATATACAGGGATGGGCAAACATAGGTTTATAGTTTTGATGACACTAGGGGCCCGGTGCACAAAAATTTGTGCACTCAGGGAGGTCCCTCAGCCCAGCCTGTGCCCTCTCACAGTCTGGAACCCCTCAGGGATGTCCACCTGCTGGCATGCCTGGGTGAGGGGCTGATGGCTGTTTGCAGGCTGGCCAAGCCCCCTATGGGGACCCTCACCCTATGGGGGTGTGGTCAGCCTGGGTGAGGGGCTGAGGGCCATTTTTCAGGCTGCCCACAGTTCCCATTGACACAACGTCCCAGTGAGGCTGGCTGGAATCAGGTTTCTGGGGTTTATTTATCTTCTATAATTAAAACTTTGTTGCCTTGAGTGGAGGCCATAGCCAGCCTAGGCAGGCAGTTTCCTCCATCACTGGCCTCCTGTTTGCTCTAGGTCCGTGGCTTCTATAATTGAAACATTGTTGCCTTGAGCAGCCTAGGCAGGCAGTTTCCTCCATGGCTGGTGCAATGGAAGCCTCCTGTTTGCTCTAGCTCTGTGGATGCCAGACACCACCTTGGCTGAGTTAATTTGCATATAGTCACTCTGATTGGCTGGTGGGTGTGGCTTGGCTGGTGGGCATGGCTTGGGTGTCTCAGAGTCATGGTTAATTTGCATATTACTCTTTTATTAGATTAGATTCTTTTGAGTTACAAACAACTGTAAGCATACTTTTGCCTACCTATAAATACATTACACACACACACACACTTATTTATTTAAACATAGGGATCATTCCCCTGGAACACCTACATCTCTTAATAGTTGTGGGACCAACTGTCTCTACAGGAGCATTGAGTGATTCTTTGAGGTGATTCCTTGAGGTTTTGCTGGTAGAAAACTAACTGCCAGTGACAGTTTCTGAATTACATCTCCTCTGATTAGCAAACCATTCATTCATCCATTCATTCATTCAGAAAATATTTATTGCATGCTTACCATATGCCAATCACTCTACCATGTTCAGCTCTTCTCTGATAAAATAAAGCAGACATTTCCCACCCTTGGAGTTTACTAGATAGTTGGAGAGAAAGACATTATACAAATAACTATCTATCTATATATATATAAAAATATAAGTGACCGATCAACCAGAATGACCAAAACAACTGGAATGATTGGAACGATCAGTTGACCAGTAGCTATGATGTGCACCGATCACCAGAGGGCAGACGCTCAACACAGATGCCCCGGTGGTCAGTGCACTCCCAAAGTGGCAGTACAGCTCAGCTCACTGACCTGTCCCAGTGACCCACCAACCTGGCGGCAGCCACTCCCTCCTTCAGTAGTCCTGCAGGTTTAATCTCCAGAGAACAGGCCAGGCACTGATGGACCAGTGCTGCTGGCAGGATCCCAACAGCACTGCCAACACGCTGCAAGGAAGAAACAATATAAAAGCAGCTGCCAGGTGGCTCCCGACAACTGGTGCTAATGTCAGTGGGATGGATCCGGATCCCAGGTTGGCAAGGGCATCCCACTGCCTGCCCAGAGGGCTTATTGCATTCTGGCTCCCCCCTAACCTCCAGGGGACCTCACTGGTGCATGAATTCATGCACTAGGCTTCTAGTCCTATCTAATAAAAGAGTAATATGCAAATTGACCATCACAAGATGGCTTCCCCCACATGGTCAAAGATGGCTTCCCCCATGTGGTCAAAGATGGCCACCACAAGATGGCCAGCAAGGCAGAGCAGTTGGGAGGGACCCAGGCCTGCAGGGGAGGGCAGTTGGGGAGGACCCAGGCCTGCAGGGGAGGGCAGTTGGGAGGGACCCAGGCTTGCAGAGGAGGACTGTTGGGGGGGGACCAGGCTGGCAGGGGAGGACAGTTTGGGGGGACTGGCCTGGCAGGGGGAGCGCAGTTAGGGGCAATCAGCTGGCACAGGAGCAGTTAGGCATTGATCAGGCTGGCAGGGAAGTGGTTAGGGGCAATCGGCAGGCGAGAGGTTGGGAGCCAGCAACCCTGGATTGTGAAAGAGATGTCCGACTGCCCGTTTAGGCCCGATCCCCAGTGGGATAGGGCCTAAAAGGGCAGTCAGACATCCCTTAAGGGGTCCCAGATTGGAAATGGTGCAGGTTGGGCTGAGGGACACTACCCACCCCCGACTCCCTCTCTGTGCACAAATTTCATGCACCAGGCCTCTAGTATAATATAATTACAAAGAACAAGTGCCAAAAAGAAACTATTTGCATATTGTGAAACTGTTCTCCAGCCTAGTCTAGAGTAAGAGGGAGGACTTCTTGTGAGAACATGACATAAAACTGTGACCTAAGTATAAATAGGAATTACTAGCTATTGGGGACAAGTGTAATGAAAACCTTTATAAAAAATTTGGAGATGAAAAATGGAAGGTGAAAAGTTGACTGATCTGTCCTAAACCTATGGCTAGTGTCTACTATAAGGTGGAGTCAAAATATTTCTATTTGTCCTTTAGTGTTCCTATAATACTTATGAAAATACTTGTTTATGTACTTGAAAATTTCAATCTTAAAAAGGTGATTTGAAAATCTAGGAAACTGATTATTTCTTAGGGAAATATAAATTATGATTTTTAAATATATTTTTGTTGATTTCCAAGATGGAAGGAGAGGGAAAGAGAGATAGAAAAATCCATGATGAAAGAGGATTATTGATGGGCTGCCTCCTACATGCCCCCCACTAGGGATTGAACCCACAACCCGGGCATGTGCCCTTGACTGGAATTGAACCTGGTACCCTTCAATCTGCAGGTCCACATTCTATCCACTGGGCAAAACTGGCTAGGCCTAAATTATTAAAATAGAATTAAGAAGTAGCAAACTTGAATAGACTGAGCACCATAGAAGAGATTTTAAAAGGTATTCAAAATATGTAATTGGAAAGTTAACAAGATTTACTAGTAAGAATTTTGTAGCTGAACACTGGCCTTAAAGGGTAAGCAATTCTGGTGTAATTTAAACTATTTAATACTATAGAGACAAATGCTCATTGTATTGATGGAGCCGATGTTATTACTATAATCAGATAAAGATACTGTAAAAAGATCACGATGAAAAAATTTCTAAATGTAATATTAATTACAATAATCCAGAAATTTATTAACAGACTAAACTATGGCCAAATGAAGTTTACTTCAAGAATTCAAGGTTGCATAGATAACAGAAAATCAAGCAATACAAAGCAGAAAAATAATCATATGAATAGCTGCAGAAAAGCCATTTTGATAAATATTTAGCACTTACTCTTAAAAACAATTTTAGGAAAATATGTACATGAGGTACCTTTTAAAGTATGATAAAGACTACAAACATTGGTAAACATTATTCTAAAGAAAAACATTAAAAGTACTTTAATTATGATCAAGAATTAGGTAAAACTTCTTGCACTTGTCATTATTCTTCAACATTGTTAGAAGGTCTAGCAAATGCAGTAAGACAAGACAGTAAAATAATTTGTATAAACATTGGAAAAGAAATGATAAAACTCTTGTTGATATTATTACATTCCTGGAAATCTCAAGAGGCTTACCAAAAAGTGCTTGAATTGATAAAATAGATAGATATAAAAATACATGCACTAATCAATAGCAAAAATAACTTAAAAATGGAAAAAAAATGTGGTTGCAATAAAAAGTATTGAAAAAAACTTCAAACAAATGGAAACTTCTACTAACTTCTTAGATGTATAGCTAAATGAGAGAGAGAGAGAGAGAGCAAAGGAGGGAGAGAGGGCTATAATTGTATAAAAAGCCAGCATGGTCCCAAATTGTGTTCCCTTTGTAGAAAAAATAGAAGAATGCTGGTCTAGTAGGCAAACTTTCAGTCACTTTTTCATGAGACCTGACTTTTTTACCTTATTGTTCCTGTAGCTACTATTCTGTTAGCAATTATGTTCCACTCAGTGCACTGGGGAGAGTTCCTTTTTGTCTTTCCAGCATACTAAATAAATAGTCATTCCATGTTCCTTACCGCTCCATTTGTGGAGTGTGTGTTCATGTCACAGAAAAAGAGAGAACATTGCACAACCATTTTGCTGTGCTTGACAGTTTAATGTAGCTGCCAATTGTGCTACATTTCAAATATTTCAATTAAACATAGAAATCTATAGAAGGGAATTTCTGAATTGCTACCTTTCCTAATTCCCAGAATCATAGCACAGTAAGAAGAGAAGAAGGAATCACCCTTTTCTGTAAAAGGCTTTGCACAGCAAATGCCAATACAACCATGAGACCAAGTCTCCAAGCCCATCTACTCACTTGAGAAATAAAAGTTGGCTACAGGGCGATGTTGCTGATTTCCTCAGCTACTTCAAATGCAATCCTGCAGAATAGTTAGCCCTCCTTCTCCTGATTTTCTCCTTCCTGTTGGCTTGTTAGATCTTCTCTAGGGCCATCACCTGCCTGATTTCCTTGACTTCTGTCGTATGAGCTCTTTGAAGACTTACCACCTCTTCTCATTGATAGAACACATGGTTAGTTTAAATCCATTGTTACATTAATTAACTTTTTAAGCAAATGTATCTATTCATAACCCTTGATATAGAGATTTGAATGGAAATTCAGCCTTCTTAAAGCTAATTGGATAGGACAGATCCAGCCCAAATTGACTTCAGGTTTACTCCTTTTACTTCACAGGGTGTGCTGCACCCTTTTCTTATATCAATGCTCTCATATCAATCTCATATCACACTTCCCCCTGTCCTGTCTAGTATAGCAGTCTAAGTATACTGAGTGAACTTTGTTTTTTGTATCCTATATAATAAAAGTGTAGTATGCAAATTATCCCCTTGACCAGGAGTTCTTTGGGAGTTTGACCAGGGGGCAGGACCATCCAGGGGAAGGGAGGGAAGCTTTGGCCAGCTGCTGCTAGGGATCCTACCAGTGCACAAATTTCGTGCACTGGGCATCTAGTTAGAAACAGAAAAAGAAATTAATTGAATTACTTTGGTACTCACACTAATGTAGGTAGAGGTTCAAGATGGAATATTTGAGAACAAACCTTTTTAGCTTATCCTCAAAAACAAAAGTAAAAACAACAAGACAAAAAATAGCCTTTGGGGAGTTTTGGCTTCTCAGAAACTTTAATTGGCATGCTGCTAAAAATTGTTCTGTTCCTGTAGAGATGGGCAATAATAGGAAAGATATTTCTGGGAGAATAGCCTCATTAAGCAATGACAAAAAGCTCCCTGGTGAATTTTGCTACTTTGCATGGCATCCTCCTTAACCTAAATTTCAGGGATGTTAAAATAAGCAATAAGAAGAGTGGCTACCACAATTTTAACTTACATAATGATGCTCTGAGCATCAGTTCTTTGAAATTAGCTGAATTTCTAGGTTGTGGTTACAAAGTATTTGGTCCTTTGTAGCTCCCAGATTTCCACTCTTGAGGACTCTACCTTAATTTATGGTTCTTGTTTTTGAGAAGGTCCAATACATTTGCAAAGAGTAATTCTTTTTTTAAAAAATTATTTATAATTATTTTTTGAAAGTATTACATATGTTCCCCATTTCCCCCCATTGACCCCCTCCAGACTGCCTTTGAACCCCCACCCCCACCCCCACCCAGGCTTTCAGCACCCTATTGTCTGTGTCCATGGGTTATGCATATATGCATACAATGTCTTTGGTTGATTACCTCCCACCCACCCACCCTCCCCAACTTCCCTTTGAAATTCCGCTCTCTGTTCCATGCTTCCATGTTGGAAAGAATAATTCTTTAAAATGATTTGTGATCTGCAAAGGCATTGCCTGATGATGACTCACAGGGTATTCATTCAGTGACTCTAGAGAGGAGTGGGAGTGGAATGATGCTCTCTAACCTAGAAGCCCCATCTGAAGCATTTTTACTCATCCTTCTTTCCAATCCCTACTCCCTTCATCTAAATCTACCACTCTGCTCTGAGAACCAAAACCAGGTTTCAAACCTGAAGGCACATTATCTCCCTATGAGCCTCATGGTGTGAGAGCAAAATTATACCTTGAAGGTTGCTCAGTGAGCACAAAATAGAATTAAGTGGGATAGGGGAATGGGATGTCAGAGGGAGGCTACTGACAGGAGAACCAGCCTCTGGAAGCCCATGCCCAGATTCTCTCTTTCCCAGACCTTGGCTCGGAATTTCCATAGTTCACCTACCTATAAGATTTCCTTTCTTGTGCATATCTGGGAAGAACATTCTTTCTGATTTTATGGAATCAATTTCCAGTCACTTTGAACTGGGAGTGTTTTTGTTGTTTCAAGGTGACCATTCTTTCCTGCTTGACCCCTGCGTGTGCTTCTCAATGGTTATCTTCCTTGTTTGCCTAAGTCCAAGAGCTTCCCCTATGTAGACTCTCTCTACCCTCAGTACTAGCCAGTGTATCAAGCTGGAAAGCAATGCATTTGACATTCTTTTCTCCTGTTCTCCCATTGATTAGGAGATCCCATTGAAGGTGTATTCATTTATTTCATTTCTCTTACTCTCTTATAGGTTGGAATATGTAAAAGGAAGAGAGAGAACACAAGTAAGCATAAGGCACCCCAAGGAGATTTCAGATGAGGGTCTAGGGAGCAAACACAGAAATATATTTTTATTCCACCCTCTTCATGAGTGAAAGCAAGCAAGAGTTTGGGATTGTTCTGTCTTGTTTTGGGCATAATTTAGTTCCTAGTTCCAATCCTTGTGATTATTTAATCTGTTTGAAATAATGACAGGAGAGTAAGCAAAGAGAAAAACCCAGAACTTGAGTTAACTGAATTATATCATTTCATGTCATCACTTGCAACTTCTATTTTTGCTTAAAGTTTAAAATAGAAAACAACATTAAAACTGTGATGACTATACAACCACTAATATGGCTGGCTACAATCCAACAGGTGGACAATAACAGTGTTGATAAGAATGCGGAGAAAGTAGAATCCTAGTACATTACTGTTCAGAGGGTAAAACGGTGCAGTCCCTTTGGAAATTAGTTTGGTAGTTCCTTCAGAAGTTAAACAAAAATATATGATACTAGAGGCCCGATGCACAAAAATTTGTGCACTCAGGGGGTGGGGGTCCCTCAGTCCGGCCTGTGCCCTCTTGCAGTCTGGGACACCTGGGGGGGATGTCCACCTGCTGGCATGCCTGGCCAGCCTAGGTGAGGGGCTGAGGGCCATTTTCAGGCTTCCCACAGCCCCTTCAGAGTTCGTGCACTGGGGGGTGGGAGGGCTGGTGAGTGCAGGCCTGGACAATTCCCACTGGAGGGCCCCCACTGCTGAGGGGACACACCTGGCGCAGAGCTGGGTGGCGAGCCAGGGCCGGACGCTGGTGCAGGATCCCTCGGTGGGGCCCTGCTGCGGGGTGTGGTCAGCCTGGGTGAGAAGCTGAGGGGCATTTTCAGGCTGTCTACAGCCCCTTCAGGTTTTGGGTCCCTACTAGGGTATTTGGCCAGCCTTGACGAGGAGCTGAGGGGTGTTTTCAGGCTGCCCACAGTCCCTTCAGGTTTTAGGTCCCTACTGGGGACCTGGCCAGCCTGGATGAGGGACTGATGGCTGTTTGCAGACTGGCCAAGCCCCCCAGTGGCATCCCTCACCCCATTGGGGTGTGGCCCGCGTGGGTGAGGGGTTGAGGCACGTTTTCAGCCTTTCAGGCTGCCCACAGCTCCCATTTACCCAATGTCTCAGCAAGGCTGGCTGGAAGCAGGTTTCTGGGGTTTGTTTATCTTCTATAATTGATGCTGTTCCTTTAAGGCAAGGCCTAATAAGAAACCTTGTTTCTGCTTCAGCTCGCGGCTTCTATAAAGAGACAATGTTAACCTTAGAGTCAAGCCCAGCCTGCTGTTTCCTTCAGCTACCGAGGATTCTATGATTTATACTTTGTTGCAAACATGTTTTGCTTTGAGGCAGGATAAGCCGAGCCGGCGCGCAGTTTCACTTTCACTCCTGCTGCAATGGAAGCTGCCGTTTACTCTGTGAGTGGCAGCCGCCATGTTGGCTGGGTTAATTTGCACACAGTCACTCTGATTGGCTGGTAGGCATCCCTAAGGGATGGTTAATTTCAATATTATGCGTTTATTAATTAAGATTGTCCAGCCATTCCACTTCTAGGTAGCTATCTAAGAGAAATGAAAAAAAATCAGAGGAGAAGGAAAAATGGCAGAGATGGACATGTCCTGCACATTGTCCGGGAGTAGATTGGGTGAACAGCTGAAACGAGTAACATCCAGCCTTAATTGGCCCAGGAGATTTAGCTGGGAGTGACAGTTTGCAGCCTGGTGACTGCTGGAGATCACTGGGCAACCGCTTGTTGCTGAAATTTCTCCTGGAGGAGCGGCTCTGTTGAGGAGACAACACCATCTTAAAGGGGAGAGTGGCTATTATCACAAGCCTATACATCCAAGAATCCTGTAACAGAGGCACCCTGGGACCAGCTAGGAACCCAGTAACACTGTATCCCGCAAAGATGTGAACTCAGACAAGCCTTGTTCCTTGCCACAGAAAGGTCAGATTTCGCTGAGATAAAGTTGCAGTTTGTAATCCAGGTGGGAAAGGACCGTGTGTGCGTGTGTGTGTGTGTGTGTGTGTGTGTGTGTGTGTATGTGCTCATGCGCACGCAGGGGAAGTCTGTGCCCCACAAAGTTCGTGGTCCTTGGGGCCAGCAAAATCCGCGAGTGGGAGGGGGGCCCTCAGGGCTGCTGGCAGAAAGTAACTCTGAAGAAATCAGCCCATAGCTTGACTGGGTGTGAGATGGCAGCCTCGAACTTTGCCAGTGTGCTGGCTGCTTAGTGCCAGGGGAGAGAGGTGCTGAAGAGACCGTGAGCTCACACAGTTAATAGAGCTCTTTTTTCTCTCTTCTCTCCTTAAATCCTTGCTCTTGATTATTGAGCCCAACACATAGGATCACCCAGTTGGGGTCACTCACAGAGACTGCAGGGGAAAAAATTGTTTTTTTTTGTGGAACCTGGGGGTCAGAGTGGGGAGAAACAGACCAAGAAACCAGCTCCGGGGCAGTCCATTCTCCCAAACCAGTATTAAGTGCGATAGGGGAAAAGAGGTCTAAATACTGGCTAGAAAGGACTGACAACCCCGGAGGTCAACCCAGGAATATTGCCACCCAGAGGCTGAACAACAAACTGACTCTTCTGTAAATACAAATAAAGGCAGTTTGGGAAACAAAGAAATACTGCCGGCTTTAAAATCAGGATTGTGGTTTACAAAACGGAGGAGCAGTGAATCACAGGGAACTTCAATCCTCTCCTAAATACCTGACAGAATAAAGGAGAGTCAAACCGAAGAGTAGAGGAAGTGAATGACCCTCACTCACTATTCTACATTTTTATTTTTTTTCACTTTTTACTTAAGAAACTAATTTTCTTTTTTCCTCACTTGATTTTACTTTTTTAATTATTATGTTTTTATTTTTAATCAATATTATTACTACTACTACTATTTTACCTTTTTTAGTGTAATTTTATTTTCTCTTTATTTTATTTTGGGATTAATGTTCAACATTATATTTTCATTTTTCCATTTAGCATCACTTTACTCTATCTCAACCTTACCTTTATGCCAACACTCTCTTCCTCACGTTTCTCCTTTTGTTGTTCTATTTCTCTTACCCTATTCCTGCTTTAGATTTTCCCTACTTCCTCCTTTTACCCCCTTTTAAAATTTCACCCTACTTATATATCTAATTTCCAATCCCCTGTTCTAAGTCCATACACACCTCACTCTTCTCTTTATTCACCATCCAAATTTTTTTCTCTTATCTTTTCTATTTTTCTCTCTCTCTGTCACTTGGCTATTGTTAGCTTGATTGTTGATTATACTGGTATTTTTTTTTTTTAATCCTTGTTTGTGAGATTATTTCACTTTTTGTTTTTGATTTTTTTTTGGTTGTTATTTTTGGTTATTTTGGTGCCACTGTTTTCCCTCAACTCACTTGAAATTAGTGGTTGTTTATAGTTTGCATTCATCTCTAGGTATCTATTGCTGACATTCATTGAAATTAGTGGCTGTTCCATTAGAATCTTCTCCCCATATAGTTTCTTCCCCTCTGTTATTTCATTATCTTTCTTTTCTCTTTTCTTTTTCCCTTTCCCAATTTCGTTTTTGCACTCACTTTTTCCCCCTTTTTATTTTTCTCTTCCTCTTTCCCCTAATTCTCTTTTCTCTGGTGGCCACCTTTATCTGGAGCTATTAGTATTGTGAATACATCTGTGTTCAGTACTTCATGCATTGTGTATTGTTGTGCAGTATTTTGTGCCTTTAAATCAATGCAGGAGAGAGAGAACTACATAACCAGACACCCAGAGAAGAGAGATCATCAGGAGACAAAGAAACAGTCCACATATGAAAGAGAAACAGGCATCACCAGAAAAGGAAGTAAACAAAATGGAGGCAAGCAACCTGTCAGAGAAGGAATTCAGAGAAATGGTCATAAGGTGGCTTAGAATAATGGAAGACAAATTCAATAATATGTGTAAGAACCAAGAGGAAATTATGAAGAACCAAGAAGAAATGAAAAGTGACATCACTGCTATGAAGAACTCAATAGAAAGTACCAACAGTAGACTAGACAAAACAGAGGATAGCAACAGTGAGCTAGAAGATAAAATAGGAAAAAATACCCAAGCAGAGCAGATTCTAGAAAAAAATTAAAAACCAGGAGGAGAGCCTAAGAGAACTTTGGGACAACACAAAAAGAAACAATATCTGTATAATAGCAGTACCAGAAGGAGAGGAAACTGAACAAGGAATAGAAAGCTTGTTTGAAGAAATAATGACAGAAAACTTCCCTGATCTAGGGAAGAGAAAACTCACACAAATCCAAGAAGCTCACAGAGTCCCAAACAAAATGAACCCCAAACGACCAATGCCAAGGCACATCATAATTAAATTGGCAAACACTAATGACAAAGTAAGAATATTAAAAGTGGCCAGAGAGAGACAGAAGGTTACCTACAAAGGATCTCCCATCAGACTAGCAACTGATTTCTCAACAGAAACACATCAGGCAAGAAGAGAATGGAATGAAATATACAAAGTCATGCAAAGGAAGGGGCTGAATCCAAGAATACTGTACCCAGCAAGGCTATCAATCAAAATTGAGAGTGAAATCAGAAGCTTCCCAGACAAAAAAGGACTAAGGGAGTTTGTTACTACCAAACCAGCAATGCAAGAAATGTTAAAGGGTCTGCTGAAAAAAAAAAAAAAAAAAAGGAAATGAAGAAGGAACACGGGGATAAAGAATAAAAATAGCAGCAAACAATTATCTATCAATAATAACTTTAAATGTAAATGGATTAAATGTCCCAATGAAAAGACATAGGGTAACTGAGTGGAAAAGAAAACATGACCCATATATCTGCTGTCTAGAGGAAACTCACCTCAGAAAAAAAGATGTACACAGATTGATGGTGAAGGGATGGAAAAAAGTTTTTCAGGTGAATGGAAATGAAAAAAAAGTTAGGGTAGCAATACTTATATCTGACAAATTAGATCTCAAAGTGAAGGACATAACAAGAGATAAGGAAGGTCATTTCATAATACTAAAGGGAGCAATTCAACAAGAAAGAATAACTCTGGTAAACATATATGCACCCAATATTGGAGCACCCAAATACATAAAAAAATTTCTGGAGGATATCAAGGGAGAGATTGACAGCAATACAGTTATAGAAGGGGACTTTAATACCTCACTATCACCATTGGACAAATCCTCTAAACAAAAAATCAGCAAAGAAACATTCCTAAATGACTCGCTGGATCAGATGGAATTAATCGACATCTTCAGAACACTTCACCCCAAAGCCACAGAATATACATTCTTCTCAAGTGCACATGGGTCATTCTCAAAAATAGACCATATATTGGGTCACAGGCAGTCTCTTCAAATTCAAGAAGATAGAAATCATATCAAGCATCTTCTCAGATCACAATGGCATAAAACTGGAAATCAACCACAATAAAAATAATCCAAAAAAATCAAACACATGGAGACTAAATAACATGCTAACAAACAATGACTGGGTTACCAAGGAGATCAAAGAAGAGATAAAAAAACATCATGGCAACGAATGACAATGGAACCACAACAATTCAAAACCTATGGGACACAGCGAAAGCAGACTTGAGAGGGAAGTTCATAGCTCTACAAGTCTACTGCAAAAAACAAGAAACAATGATAATAAATTACCTAAAACGACAACTCAAAGATTTAGAAAGAGATCAACAAGAAGAGCCCAGTGTAAGCAAAAGAAAGGAAATAATAAAGATCAGAGCAGAGATAAACAACATAGAGACCCAAAAAAAATAATACAAAAGATCAACAAAACAAAAAGCTGGTTCTTTGAAAGATAAACAAGATTGATGAACTGCTAGCCAGGCTCACCAAGAAGCAAAGAGAGAGGAACCAAATAAACAAAATCATAAATGAAAGAGGAGAAATAACAACAGACCCCATAGAAATACAAAGCATTGTTAAAAAATACTATGAACAACTCTATTCCAACAAACTGGACAACCTGGAGGAAATGGACATATTCCTAGAAAAATACAACCTCCCAAAACTCAATCAGGAAGAAACTAAAAATCTCAATAGGCCAATAACTATGGAAGAAATTGAAGCAATCATCAAAAAGCTTCTAGCGAACAAAAGCCCGGGACCAGATGGCTTCACAGGGGAGTTTTACCAAATATTCAAGGAAGAAGTAGAACCTGTCCTCCTCAGACTATTCCAAAAAATTCAAGAGGAAGGCTCACTTCTAAGCTCATTCTATCAAGCCAGCATTACCAGATAAGACAACACAATGAAAGAGAATTGCAGGCCAATATCCCTCATGAACATAGGTGCCAAAATCTTCCACAAAATCCTAGCAAATCAGATCCAGCAGTACATCAGAAATATCATACACCATGGCCAAGTAGAATTTATCCCAGGGATGAAAGGATGGTACAATATCTGCAAATCAATAAACGTGATACATTACATAAACAAATTGAGAGATAAAAACCACATATTCATATCAATTGATGCAGAAAAAGTATTTGACAAAATCCAACACCCATTTTTGATAAAAACTCTCAGCAAGGTGGGAATAGAAGGATCATTCCTCAACATAATAAAAGCCGTATATGACAAACCCACCACCAACATCATACTCAATGGACAAAAACTGAAACCATTTCCCCTTAGAACAGGAACAAGACAGGGATGCCAACTCTCACCACTCCTGTTCGACATAGTACTGGAAGTATTAGCTGTTGCAATTAGACAAGAAGAAGAAATAAAAGGCATCCAAATTGGAAAAGAAGAAGTAAAATTGTTCTTATTTGCAGATGACATGATATTGTACACGAAACACCCTAGAAACTACATAAAAAATTATTAGACTTAATAAGTGAATTTGGCAATGTAGCAGAATACAAAATTAACTCCAGGAAATCTATGGCATTTCTATACACCAATAGTGAACATAGAGGAAGAGAGACTAAAAAAACAATCCCATTTACTATCGCACCAAAAAAATTAAGATACCTAGGAATAAACTTAACTAAAGAGGTAAAAGACCTCTACTCAGAAAACTACAGGACATTGAAAAAAGAGATAGAGGAAGACATCAACAGATGGAAGAACATACCATGTTCATGGATTGGTAGAATCAATATCATTAAAATGTCCATACTACCCAAAGCAATTTATAAATTCAACGCACTCCCCATCATAATGCTAATGACATATTTCACGGACCTAGAACAAACTCTCCAAAAACTCATCTGGAATAAAAAAAGACCCCGAATAGCTGTAGCAATCCTGAGAAAGAAGAACAAAGTAGGTGGGATCTCAATACCAGATATCAAGCTGTATTTCAAAGCCACTGTTCTCAAAACTGCCTGGTACTGGCACAAGAATAGACATATAGACCAATGGAACAGAATAGAGAACCCAGAAATTGACCTGAACCAATATTCTCAATTAATATTTGACAAAAGAGGCAAGAACATGCAACGGAGTCATGACAGTCTCTTTAACAAATGGTTTTGGGAAAATTGGACAGATACATGCAAAAAAATGAAACTAGACACCAACTTACACCATACAGAAAAATAAACTCAGAATGGATAAAGGACTTTAATGTAAGATGGGAAACCATAAAAATACTAGCGGAATTTAAAGGCAATGAAATCTCAGACTTATGGCAAAGCAATTTCTTCACCGATACAGCTCCTAGGGCATTAGAAACTAAAGAGAAAATAAACAAATGGGACTACATCAAAATAAAAAGCTTCTTCATAGCAAAAGAAACCATAAACAAAACAACAATAAAGCACACTGCATTGGGAGAAGATATTTGCCAATGATATCACCGACGAATGTTTAATCTCCAACATTTATAGGGAACTCATACAACTTTACAAAAGGAAGATAACAATCCAATCAAAAATGGGCAAAGGACCTAAATAGACACTTTTCAAAAGAGGACATTCAGAAAGCCAAGAGACATATGAAAACATGCTCAAAGTCACTAATCTTCTGAGAGATGCAAATCAAAACAACAATGAGGTACCATCTCACACCTGTAAGAATGGCTATCATCAACAAATTAACAACCGACAAGTGCTGGAGAGGATGCAGAGAAAAAGGAACACTCGTGCAGTGCTGGTGGGAATGGAGACTGGTGCAACCACTGTAGAAGACAGTATGGCATTTCATCAAAAATTTAAAGATGGAACTGCCATTTGACCCAGTGATCACACTTCTGGGAATATATCGTAAGAAACCAGAAACACCAATCAGAAAGGACATATGCATCCCTATGTTCATAGCAGCATAATTCACCACAGCTAAGATTTGGAAAGAGCCTAAGTGCCCATCAGCAGATGAATGGATTAGAAAACTGTGGTACATCTACACAATGGAATACTATGTTGCTATAAAAAAGAAGGAATTTTTAACATTTGCATCAGAATGGATGGAACTGGAGAGCATTATGCTAAGTGAAATAAGCCAATCAATGAAAGAAAAATACCACTTGACATCACTCATCTATGGATAATAAAGACCATTATAAACTGATAAACAAAAATTAGATACAGAAGCAGAGTAGCATTAAACAGTCAAACTACAGCAGGAAGGCCAGAGAGGGTTGCGAGGGAGGGGAAAGAGATCAACCAAAGGACTTTTATGTATCCATATAAACATAAGCAATGGATACAAGACACTGGGGGGTAGGGGAAGATAGGAAAAGGCCAAGGGGGGAAAAAAGAGACATATGCACTATTCTTTGTAATATTTTAAGTAGTAATAAAAAATAAAAATAAATAAAAAATAAAAGTTAAAACTAAAAACAAAAATGACTGTTATTTCTACCACATTCTTCTTGTTAGAAGCAGGTCACTAAATATAGCCCATATTCATGGAGAGAATAATTCCATCTCCTGAAGGGAAGAACATCAAATAATCTGTGGACATATTTTTAAAAAATATATGTTATTGATTTTTTATAGAGAGGAGGAGAGAAGTTTAGAGAGTTAGAAATACCAATGAGAGAGAATCCCTACTGGGGATGTGCCTGCAACCAAGGTCCATGCCCTTGACCAGAATCAAAACTAGGACCCTCTGGTCTGCAGGCCGACACTCTGACCGCAGAGGCAAACCAGTTAGGGCTATGGACATATTTTAAAACTACTGTAGTTTGTTCTACATTTTCCAGGAAAGAGGTCTCTATGTTTGGAAAGATGAGGATAGTATAAGGAAAAATTTTCCTTTCCTTTAATTTTCTATTGACATTATACCATCCATATCAAGTAGCAGCTTATCATTTCCTCCTGTTTCTTGCACTAAATATGCCTTTTAAAAGTCTTTATTTTATTATAATTGTTTTTTATGTCCACCATTCCTTTTGAAAATCTCAGTACATTCTGGGCTTCAAACTTCCTGATACTACTCTTAGGGGTTATGTACATATTTTGAATTTGTTCTTCCTTTTGCTTTATTTCAAAAAAAGGGAATAATTATTAAATATTATTATTGAAATCTTGATCTTTTATTGATCCCTCCTACTAGGTTCTGAAGTCTCCCTGTACACAGGAACATTGCAGAAGATATCTTTATTAAGAGGTGTACAAATGTGTGAGAACTGGAGTAAAGGGCAAACACTCCTATTGGTCCCTGAAACTTGTCCAGATATGCTCCAGAGCAGGTTGGGGAAGTTAGCTGTGTTTTGAGGCTGTACTTACAGGCTCAGCTACATGTTTTGGGAATGAGCACACTTGATGTGTACCACCTGGCAATGCTGTGATCATATATGTCCAAACAATGTTACAAGTCTCAGTGAATCACATTGGCATCTCCCATTCCTCCCCTAGCAAGTGCTGCAAAGGGGTGGACAGAAGTTGCCTGGCTGAAGGAGTGGACATTATGTGACCTTTGTAAAACCTGGCTTCACTAGAGAGTTTGTGTAGCCTCATTGAATTTAGTATCTTCCTCATGATAGAGATGATTTGCAACTAGAGGCCCGGTGCACAAATTCGTGCACCAGTGGGGTCCCTTAGCCTGGCCTGCAGATCGGGCAAAAATTGGCTCTGTGACATCCTCTGTAGGGTCCCGGATTGCAAGAGGGCATAGACCAGGCTGAGGGACCCTACTGGTGCTCAATCTAGGGCAGGAAAGGATGTGGGAGTTTGGCCAACAGGGGAGGAACCCATGGGAGGGCTCCAGCGTGTGTCCAGCCATCTCATTCAGTCCTGATTGGCCAGACCCCAGCAGCAAGCTAACCTACCAGTTGGAAAGCCTGCCCTCTGAGCGTCAGTGCATGTCATAGCGAGCAGTTGAGCAGCTTTAGGACATCATTAGCATATTATGCTTTGATTGGTTGAATGGATCACTGGACGACTAGACACTTAGCATAATAGGTTTTTATTACATAGGATTATATTCAAAATATCACTGGTTAGAAAATACACTCTGACAACTGCGCTGAGTGTTCTCACAGCCAGCATCGCTTTCTGGTGTTTGTGCTGGTCATTGATTTCATCATCCTGACATAGTAAGGGAAGCAGCAGAGGAAAGATCAATTTGTCTGGATTGCAGTCCTGGTTGGGTAATTTAATGAGTCACCTGCCCTTTCTCTAACTTCAATTTACTCTCTTATACAATAGAAACAATAGTATCTATTTCTTTGGGCTGCTTTGAGAATTGATAGATAAAATATATATCCAAATAAACATACATGCTAGAATACTTAAAAAGTCCTTGTACACAGACCTCAGAGCATTCAGTTGCTGTTGCTGCTTTTTCACTTTTTTCCTTAACAGGGAGTTTATTATATGTATGTTTGGCAATGATCTGAGGCAGGAAATTAAGCAACAAATGGCATAAGAAACTTCCCCTGGTGTTCATCCTTCTAGGTCTGAAGTTCTTGTTCATTGTAGTTCCTCCTCCTGAGGCTATAGAATCCACTTGGAAAATGTTTTAATAAATGATTTTGCCAGCTTGCTTCTTGGTGCAGTTTTCTTTTTGTCCAGCAGGATTGAATGACTCTTCAGCCGGGTCTCTCTTCTGGCCTCTATTTCCTTGCCACAGTTTAGTGGCCCTGAGCCCTTTCCTGCTGAAACACAGCTGCTGAGAGATTGTCTTCTTGATTTGCATGGCTCACAATGTCACCTTGAGCAATCTAATTCGAATCTCTCATCTTGACATTGGAATGTGAAAACATGAGGAGATGTTGGTTTTACACTCCCAAGTCCTTAGACAAAAGTTACAAAATGTTCTTCTCTCTTCTCAGAGAAAGACTGGTCCCTTCTCATTCTTATTCAGTCCCATGAAGCTACATAAAACTGTTGCTGATTATACAATCATTTAAAGTTCCTTCATTTCCTGTCAGAGGACCCTGCTTGATGCCTGCTTTGCAATAGGGCACTGAACTGTGACCCAGTCATCAGGGCTCTAAGGCAGTGAGGCTATGTTACAGATGAATTAGGTTAGGGCAGTCACACAGCCTCTGAAAAGCAATCAATGCAGCCTAACAGCTGTTGCAGTTGCTCGAACTGCAGCATCACTGGCTTCATGCTTCTATTGAGCCAGCTAATGGTTTCCGTGCCTTGTATATCCACCATTGGGATTATATTGGAACAACTGCAAACTGATAGAAAACTAAAAAGAAATTTGCTCTCCTCTTCCATTTGCAAGTTTATTCTGAGTTGAACCTTGTGTTTCATACAGGTCTAGAAGACAAGCAATTCTAGGGCATTTAATCCTTTTGTATGGGGTCCCATAGGGTGATTCTCACAGATCCCAGTGACAGATGCTGTAACCTCCCCACCCTCAAGCCCCTGAAGCTGTTCCTTAGCAAGTATAATTAATTTTAGATGACTAGATAACTTTATTTCTCCAAAGTTATTTGAACTGTCCATCTTTGTGGAAGGTAGGACACTTTACATGTGGCTCAAATGGGATTCACAGTTATGCATGTTTCCATTATATTTTCCCATGTAGGTGAGGGAGAGTCATCTTATTATTTTTTCCAATGCTCCCCAGTTTGGTGCCTCCTCATTTGACATCTTTAACTTGTCCACTTGGAGAACATCAGAGTCCTGCCTCCTATTGCCACATCAACACCAGGAAAGGCAGTGTCTCTTTTCCCTTGACTCTCACTTCTGAATGGGGGTGCTCCCTTGGGTTTTCCTCAGGCAAAACGTTTCTGACAAAATCAACTCAGCAAGTTCTTTAGAAAATGCTTGATGGGCTTGGAAATCAAATGCATTGGAGGTTCTCCAAAAGAAAAGATGAGACTTAGACCATCTTAGACCACTTTGAAGTGATGGAAAAGGAGAGGGATAATGTAACAAAAAGGTCAAGTGGGAGGAGGCTCCTAAGAAGAGCCCTTCTGAATTCAAGGCTAAATTCCCATTCCCTGGACTGGCCAGGAAAGGTGCTATCTCAGGGAAGTAGGGACCATGAAGGGAAACAAACTTTCTGCCACCCCAGAAATTTTAGAGCAAGACTAAGTCTACTTTCAGATTTAGGCTTTACTGTGTGGTAGTATAATTTCAGGCTTTCTTATTCCAAAAATAGTTCCCACCTACCTACTGCTGCATGAAATCCTTGTCACCTTCCCAATAAAGAGATAAAAGGCTCAATTAGGAAGATCTAGAGTGGAGTAGTTCTGTCTGAAACTCATTCATATTAAAATATAATCAATCAGCTTTCAACAAGTGAGATGGTTGATCCCCATGGATATGAGAAAGGTGATCTATAGCAGGCTGTTATTAGCTAGAGACCTACCCAACCTTGAGACTAGGAAAGCACCCTACCTTGAGGCTAGGTAGGGCAAGGAAGCTCCCTTACAGCACTGGCTGCCAGCTGGCTTTTCAGCTATGCACATAGGAAACAATGTGAGAAGTGTTATCTCCCACAAGGTAAACCAGATTTACTTATTGTTATATTCCTTTTTTTTAATTCTTTATTGTTGAAAGTATTACATATGTCCCCTTTTCCCCCTATTGACTTCTCTGAGACCACCCCCATTCCCAGCACAGGCCGTATTGTAGGTGTCCATTGGTTATGCTTATATGCATGCATAAAAGTCCTTTGGTTGATCTCTTATCCCCCCTTTCCCACCCTCCCATGCCTTCCCTCTGAGGTTTGACAGTCTATTAGATGCTTCTGTGTCTCTAGATCTATTTTTGTTCAGCAGTATATGTTGTTCATTTCATTCCACAAATGAGTGAGATCATGTGATACTTATTTTTCTCCCACTGGATTATTTCACTTAGCATAATGCTCTCCAGGTCAATTTATGGTGTTGCAAATGGTAAGAGTTCTTTATTTTTTATAGCAGCATAGTATTCCACTGTGTAGATAGATGTACCAAAGTTTTCTAACGATGGGAACTTAGGCTGTTTCCAAATCTTAGCTATGGTAAATTGTGCTGCTATGAACATAGGGGTGCATATGTCCTTTCTGATTGGTGTTTCTGATTCTTGGGATGCGTTCCTAGAAGTATGATTACAGGGTCAAATGGGAGTTCCATATTTAATTTTTTGAAGAAGCACCATATTGTTTTCCACAGAGGCTACATCAGTCTACATTCCAACTAGCAATGTACAAGGGTTCCTTTTTCTCTGAACCTTTGCCAGCAATCGTCATTTGTTGATTTGTTGAAAGGTATGAGGAAGTACTTCATTGTTGTTTTAATTTGCATCTCTTAGATAATCAGTGACTTTAAGCATTTTTTCATATGCCTATTGTCCTCTGCATGTTCATTTTGAAAAGTATCTATTTAGGTCCTTTGTTCATTTTTCATTGTATTATCTTCCTTTTGTTAAATTGTATAAGTTTCCTATAAATTTTGAAGATTAAACCCTTATCAGATGTAACTTTGGAAAATATGTTCTCACATGGTTTTCTTATTGTTTTGTTGATGGTTTCTTTTTTTTTTTTATCTTTATTGTTCAGATTATTACAGTTGTTCCTCTTTTTTTCCCCCATAGCTCCCCTCCTCCCATTTCCCACCCCAACCTCTGACCTTGCCCCCCTCCACTGTCCTCATCCATAGGTGTACAATTATTGTCCAGTCTCTTCACGCATCCCCAACACCCTTAACCCCCGAAAATTGTCAGTCCACTCCCTTTCTATGCCTCTGATTCTATTCTATTCACCAGTTTATTCTGTTCATCAGATTTTTTATTCACTTGATTCTTAGATTCACTCGTTGATATATATTTGTTGTT
>PVJC01003035.1:0-73715 GCA_004026665.1 Murina feae
AGGGTTGGGTGTGGGTGGGGAGCCTATGGGTGGGGTGGCGGGTGGTGTGGGGGTGGGGAGCCTGATCAGTGGGTGGCAGGTGATGTGTGTGGGTTGGGTGGGGCGAGATGTGCGGGAGGCAGGTGGCAGGTGGCAGGTTGTGCGGACACAGGCTGGGCTGAGGGACCCCGAGTGCACAAATTTTTGTGCACCGGGCCCCTAGTAATCTTATAAAAGTAGAAATGAAAGCCTCGATAAAGGTTTGGAAGGTAAAAATGAGAAAGTCTCCCCAGAAGTAGAGCAAATGCAAAGAAAGAAGAACTGAAGACTAAAGGATAACTTCAAGAGGTGCAACATCAAAATAATGGGCATCCTAGAAAGAGCCGAGAAAAGAGGGGAGGCCCAGCTGGCGTGGCTCAGTGGCTGAGTGTCAACCTGTGTAACCTGGAGGTCCCAGGTGGACTCCTGGTCAGGGCAGATTCCCAGGTTGAGAGCTTGATCCTCAGTAAGGGGGTGTGTAGGATGCAACCAATTGATGTTTCTCTCTCACATTGATGTGTTTTTTCCTCTCTCTTCCTTCTTCTCTAAAATCAAACATATAATTCAAGATGAAGGCTCCGAGTTTCCAGATTGAAAGGCTTGCCAACTGCCAACATAATGGACAAAAACAAACCGACATGAAAGCAGGTGATGTCAGAGAGAGTCTACAAGCTCCCACAGAGAAGAGGAAAAAATGTCTACCTACAAAGGATCTAAAATGTTGATGTTATTGAGTTTCCATCTGGTGCTAGAAGACACTGGAACAACTCGAATTTCTAAAGGAAAAGGGTTTTCCATCTAGAACCCTGTTATCTAGCTAGACTGTCAGTGAACGAAAGACGAGACTTCCCAAAATGAAAATTATCTCTTGTGTGTGTCCTTGTTCCGATTGCTGCTGGAGGAGATGCACCACCAAAACGAGAAAAGGGAAGACACGCAGTAATCCAGGCAGCAGGGAGTCCATCACAGGAGAAGGCCGAGGGGAGGAACCCAGAAGGATGTTAAAGGGAGGTCCCAGGACGACCGCTGTGCACGGATCTAGAAGGCGACTAAACCAGGTGAGCCTGGTACTTCCCCAGCTGCCCTTGCACGAGGGCATGAACACGTGACCTTGGCCCCACCCATCAGTGGATCCACGTGAGGTTTCATTTCTGGAGAAACAAAACAAGGTGTAGAAAGATGTCAATAAAAAAAAAAAAACACCTGCTTTTCAGGTGACGGTAAAGGGGGAAGCACGGAACCTTCAGGGACAGCGGCGGTGGGAGATCGACACCCCGCCCTGTGGTCTGAGCATGTCCCTGGCTGGGAGGTCTCCACGCCGGACTTCCTCTCCCTGGAGATTCTGGAGTTGAGGACACCCTGATGGGTAGACTGTGGCCAAAGAGGTAAGGCTGAACTCATAAGCATACAGAAAAGTAAGCAAACAAAAAGGCACGTTTTAATTCCACGAAGAAACAACGTGCAAGACAGGAATGCAAGTATGGCACACTACATGGCTTAGCTGGGAACAGTGTTGGTTTAACTGTCTCTAATGTAAACACTGGAGCCTCCTGGGGGTTATAACTGCATCAGAAGAAGAGGAGAGGGGGCCATGTGCGTGTGAGGGCAGGAGGTGTCATTGGTTTTCTATTGCTGCTGGAACAAATGACCACCAACGTGGTGCCTTAAAACAGCACAAACATGCCCCAGCTGGTTTGGCTCAATGGGTAGAGTGTCGGCCTGTGGACTGAAAGGTCCCAGGTTTGATTCTAGTCAAGGGCCCATGCCCGGGTTTCGGGCTCAATCCCCAGTGTGGGAGATGCAGGAGGCAGTTGACCAATGACTCTGTCTCATCACTGATGTTTCTCTCTCTCTCTCCCTCTCCCTTCCTCTCTGAAATAAAAATAAAAAACAGCACAAATGTGTTTTCTTGCGTTCTGGAGGGTGGAAGTCTGAAAGGGGGCCTTCTGGGCAACAATCAAGGTATGTGCAGGGCTGCCTTCCTCCTGGAAGCTCCAGAAGAGAACCCATCGCCTTGCTCGCTCAGGTGGCTGGCAGAACTCGGTTCCCTGCCATGGGCAGCACTGAGGTCCCATTTCTGTGCTGGCTGGCAGCCAAGCGCTGGTCCCACTCCTTTCTCAGGCCCTTCCTCCCCCTTCAGAGCCCGCACAGGGGCCTCACCGCTCTCCTGCCTCTTCTTCCTTTGTCACATCTCTGACCCACTCTACTGCCTGTCACTTTTTTTTATTGTTAATCCTCACCCAGAGCTATTTTTCCATTGATTTTTAGAGAGTGGAAGGGAGGGGGAGAGACAGAAACATCTGTGAGAGAGACACATCCACTGGTTGCCTCTCACACGCACCACCCCACTGGGGTTGGGGAATGAGGCTGCAACTGAGGTACATGCCCTCGATGGGAATCGAATCCGTGGCCCTTCAGTCCACGGTCTGATGCTCTATCCGCTGAGCCAGACCAGCTAGGGCTACTACCTGTCACTTTGAAGGACTCGGATGAATAGATTGAGCCCAGCCGAACAGTCCAGGATAACTTCCCCATTTTAAGGTTCTTAACTTGAATCACATCTGCAAAGCCTCTTCTGCCCCATAAAGCAAAGGTCTTGGTCAATGACAGACCGCGTATACCATGGTGGTCCCCCTAAGATTATAGTGGAGCTGAAGAATTCCTATCGCCCAGGGACACGGCAGTCAGCGTGACGTGGCCGAGGGGTGATGTCAGCACAATGCAGTGCTCACGTGTTTATGGTGATGCTGATGTAAGCCAACGACTGTGCTGCTGGCCGTACGAAAGCACAGCACACGTCGTTCTGTGCACTCTCTGCCTGGCGTATGTGATCACTACACTGCAGTGTTTATTGTTAGACTGTACTCTTTCTACTGAAAGATGAGTTTGCTGTAAACCCTGTTACCCCAGCAGCAACCTCAGACTCTAATGTAAGGTGACCCGACGTCCGGCTTTTGGCAGGACAGTCCCGATTTTTAACTATTTGTCCCGCGTCCCACGGCGTTTTAAAATAGTTCCGATTTTTGGAAAGAGACATATGTTCTACTCTTTGTAATATTTTAAGTAATAATAAAAGAACCCCCTGGTCAATGGTGTCCCCCTTCACCAATGTTAAAATCTGGTCACCTTACTCTAATGGTGACTGCCTCTCCGATTATGTCCTTTTGTAGCAGCTGGCACGGCCATGGCATACTCAGCCCCAGGGCGCCTTATGTGCCATGCCAGCTCAGCCAGGTTCAGTAACCCTGAGAAGGGGCGGTGAAGGATGGAGAAAAGACAGACGAGAGAACAAAACTGGGTCTGGGTGGGACACTGCACCCGGATGGAGAGACAGCGCCACAGACCGCAAGCCACGTGTCTTTATTTTATAGCCAGATGCCACGAGGCAAAGGAAGGGCGTTGGTCAAGGTGTTTACAACATTCTCGTGGGTGTCGATCCTACGCAACCACATGCACCTGAACTCTATCAAGCCCACATCACTCAGGAACGTGGGGCCAGGTGTTCAGACCATAGGTGCACGCTCACAGCCACAGCTGGTGGCTATCGTTGTGCTGGGAAGGCCCTGCCCTCCAAGCTGGGACTTGCACGTGGCCATCAGAGGACCGTGCCCTCTCAGTCCGAGGCTTGAACCTGTCCAAACACTGTAGCTGCTCTCCACATCCTTTCCTCTTGTGCTTGATTGAAATCTACAAACTGAAAGATGTGTACATGTAACAGCCGTATAACAGTGTTGTTTTATGAGTTCAGTGCAGCCGAAGCACAGTGTGTATGAAGTTTACAGTCACATACAGTAGTGTCCTAGGCCTTTACCTTCACCCTCCCTCACCCTGTCTCACCCAGGGCAACTTCTCCTGCAGGCTCCACTCACGGCCAGCGCCCTCTACAGGGGTACCGCTGGCTCCTGTGCGCACTCAAGGTGGTCCCAGCACTGCCTGGCTCAGCCCATGAAGTCCTGCTTTATAACCGAGTCTGACTCCCTTTGAGAAGGGGTTATACACTCTGTGAAGGTGGGACCCATCTCCATGGACACCAGGGGGCGCCCTGCGGGCAGTGCTGCACACCCCGGGCGCAGCTCTCGCTGGAGTCGCTCCAGCCAGTTTGTTTCCCTCCTGTACCCATCCCAGCTGGTCCTGGCAGAGGGTGGCAAAGGGTCAGAATTCCCCCACGGGGACAGCTCTGGGAGGAAAGCCGGAGGCCCCCCCCCCCCCCAGCACTCCATGGCTCTCCGATGCCGTCACCTACATTCTCACTTTATCCTCACAACCTTCCCCCTAGCATTGACCAAGGAACTGAGGTTCAGCGACAGCAAAACCACACACTGAGGCCCTCGGCAAGCGAGAAGCGGAGCCCGGCCCCTGGTCTGGTGCCCAGGAGGCCCCTCCTGCCTCTCCCTGAACTGTCACCTTCTCTGGGAGAATGGTTTGACCCCAGCTGCTCAGAGGCTCTTAGGGAGCATTATTACATTGTTTACAGAAGCATATGCACCTGGCAGGAGGGCGGGGTAGCGAGGAAGACCAGCACCGGCCACCCCAGAACCAACCAGGTGAGCAGAGCTTTTTCTCATGGGAAGAGGTTCTCTCAATAAGGATTTGCCTTCCCCGCTGCCCACGCTCCTGCTATACTCACCACGGACTCACCGAGGACTGTGACCTCCTAGAGTCAGCGTGAGGAGGAGAGGGTGACTTCCACAAATCAAAGCAAACTACGGGAAAATTGTAAAATTAATATTTTATCTTCACCAATTTCAGACTCTTCAAGGGTCCCTTCTGGCACTTGGAGACCAGCAGATGTTATGTTGTGCGGGAAAGAATTATTTAAAAGAACCCTGCCAGGCTGGTGTGGCTCAGTGGTTGAGCATCCACCTAAGAACCCGGAGGTCACAGTTCCATTCCCCATCAGGGCACATCCCCGGGTTTCGGGCTCGATCCCCAATGTGGGGCGTGCAGGAGGCAGCCCATCAATGATTCACTCTCATCATTGATGTTTCTATCCATCTCTCCCTCTCCCTTCTTCTCTAAAATCAATAAAATATATATTTTTTAAAAAAACACAAACGAATCCTGCCCCGCCACTCCACAATTGAATTTATTATGGAAGGTTAGCTGAAGGAAAACAAAACGCTTTCTAATTTATTATAGGAAAACATTCCTCCAACTCTCTGCCGGGCTTTCTACAAGTCACAGGCCTGGAAGCATGTTGCTCCTCTGAGTCCATTTTTTAAAAATCTGTAACTTTTATTCTGGCAGCCACACCAAAAACAGAGCCTGTGTCCCGGGGTTACATCACGGTGAACAAATCTGAACTTCTCACCAGGAGCTGAAGCTGTCTGTGGTCAAGGTTCCTGGCAGGAAGTCAGCTGCCCATCCATCCCAGCAGCCCACTGTCCCCAGCCATGGCCCACCACCACAACGGGGCCCACCACCACAACGGGGCCCGCCTCTGACCCCCTGGCCCACTCATGGCTGCCTTCTATGGGGCCAAGACGCACGCTGATGTCAGCTCCGTGCCCGCCAGGTGCCAGCACCATGGCTCTGGGCTCTCTCATTGCTCCAGAAACAGTCTGTCTGTCCGCGCAGCCTGTGGAAAGTCCGGCCATCGAGGCACTGGCCAAGCCCAGCCTCATTCCTGAAGTAGGAATGTTGGCCAGTGGGGCTAGATCTGTTTACTTTCTTGAAAGGTCTCCTTGCCAGGTAAGTGCAGCCCCAGCTTGGCCTTGGTGGCCACATGCTCATCCTCACCCCCATCTTCTTCCTCCCTCCCCCCTGCCTGGTTCGCTCAGTCACTAATTGTAATGACCTGTTGTCTACGAGCTGTGGGCCCCCAAAGAGGAGCAGGGAGGTCCTGCTGAGGAGGAGGAGGACAGTAGCAAGTGGTGACAATGTATGCAGAAATAAAAATAGGAGTTAGTGCCCTGGCCAGTGTGGCTCAGTTGGTTGAGCATCATCCTGTGCACCAAGAGGTCACCAGTTCAGTTCCTGGTCAGGGCACATACCTGGGTCGCAGGCTCCATCCCCAGTAGGGTGTGTGCAGGAGGCAGCCGATTGATGGTTCTCTCTCATCAATGTTTTTCTCTTTATCCCTCTACTTTCCTCTCTCACTAATATCAATTTTAAAAACTTAAAAATATATTATGTTAGTAACTCCAAAAATGTGCATGGTCGGGGCCACTGGGAGTTGGGGGACAGAGGGAGTCAGGTCTCCTGCAGATGTCCAGAGCAGCTCAAACAACAAGGAGGTTTACTGGCTCACCCAGTGGGAAGTCCAGGAGTCTGTGCTTCATGTGCAGCTGGGAACAGAAGCTGTGCAATGACGTCACTGGAGTTCTGTCTGTACACAGGTGCTCTTCCAATGCAGGCAAGACAGCCACCTGCAGCTGCAAACTCCCAGCATCCCAGGGGAGCAGTGACAGTGAAAGGAGCACTTCTCCTCTGCAACATCAACCTCAGGGAAGAGTCTGACTGGCCTGTTTGAGTCACATGCCCACCCCAGAACCAATCTCTGTGACCATGGGCATCAGATTCTCTGATTGGTTGGCCCATGTCATGACCACAACTGTGGCAGGGGCAGAGGTTTGACTGACTGCTCTAGCAGGAGCACCTGACATGAGGGAGTCCTCCAGAAAAACCCAGAGGAGTGTGGGAAAGCATGCTGGGAAGACAAAACTCACCTCCCCAGCCAACTGCCCAAGGCTTCGCTGAGGAGGCACACCTGAGATGGTCTTGATGGCTGGGCAGAACTTGCCAGGAGAAGAGCAAGGAGAGCAGAGGTAAAGGTGTGGGACAGGAGTGACCCAGAGAGTGGCTGGGAAGGAAAATGCTTTAGATTAATTCATATGTTGAAACCTAATCCCCAATAGGACATTTGGAGGTAGGACTTTGAGGAGGTGATTAGGTTTTAAGAGTGGGGCCCTGACAAATGAGATTAGTGCCCTTATCGAAGAGGCCATGTGAGGACACGGAGAGAAGAGAGCCAGCTCTGAGCCCCGAAGCAGGCCACCACCAGACATCAAATCCACCGCTGCCTTGATCTTGGACTTCTAGCCTCCAGAACTGTGAGAAATACATTTCTACTATTTCCCAGTCCCTGATATCCCATTAGAGCAGCTCAAGCTAAGATGGAGGGGAGAGCAAAGGAAACCCATGTGGATCCACCCAACTGCTCCCATTCTCACCTCTCCAGGGCCCACAAGGGGTTTGAACCTAGGGGATGGGCAATGGGTGCGGTGGCAAGAAGGGGAAAAAACACACAGGACCCAGACTTCCACGGGGGCTGTTTGGGAAATGGACTTTGGCACTCAGGTGTGCAACACAGAGAAGCCAGCAGGAGGAAGGAGGCAGAGTGGGCAGGCGCAGCTACCAAGGCCTGCCTAGCGGGTGGACCAGGTCTCTGTGGCCAGCGGGCTGCAGTCTCCAGGGACAAGAGAAAACAGTCACTTACTTAAGGGGCTTTCAGAGCAAAGGGAGCAACGCGGATGGGCCAGGAGCACGGTATCTGGAATCTAACATCCTGGGTTTGAACTTTTTGTATTTTTAAATAAGTATAAGCATGTTGTAAAGTACATGATTGTCTCACCACTATGCTGCGTACCTGAAAGTAATACAGAATAATATTGCCTATAAACTATAATTGAAAAACGAATTTTAAAAAAAAAGTATTACTATGCAAAAAAAATAGTCACTCATAATCCCAGCACCTGGAGATGACCACTGTTAGCAACTTTATATCTACCCTTCTCTAGTTTTACGTATTTTCACACACTCCTACATATTTTACACCAAATGTTTAGCGGCCACGCTGCCTACTAAATGTTTCCTTTAACAAAAAAGGGGGAGGTCCTACTGCTTGTTAACCGTGACACTCAGTGACATTCTTCCATGCCATCGCCTGCCCTTTCACTGAATGGTGAGGAAGATGGGTCCGAGGACAACAGCTCATTCGGGGCCCCGCCCAGCCCAGGACGCTGCTGGTGATGAGTTCCTTCTGAAGGTAACAGAGAGACACTGTGTTCAGCCTGGGGGCTGAGGCAGCAGCCAGGGGCAGGTGGTGCCACCACGCTGTGGACTCCCCAGCAGATTCCAGGGCTCAACCTCACAGAAACCTGCCGGCCAGCCACTGTGCCTTCCTGGCCAGGACCTGGACCCTGCTCCCAGAAACTGCCCCCTCCTACCCTCCAGCTGGGCCGTCACTGAGCAGAGAGATGGCCCCAGCCTTTGCCTCTGGCGGAGAGACAAGGTGTGGTGGGTTCACCCAGAGGCCATGGGTGCAGCCGAGCTTGTCCAGACAGTCAGGATTCATCCTTGGGCTGTCTGGGGACATGTGGGATGCTCTTCCTGTGGCCCGACGATGGATGCTCTGGCTCTAGGAAGGGAGCTGTTCACAGCCAATGTGACAGCAGTGGACATCAGGGGCCTGGTGATGCATCCGGCCTCCTGGGAGGCAACTCCCTCACCCTGAACCTTCCAGAGGGCTGGGGGAGCAGAGAGACTCAAGGACAGCGGGAGACACACCCAACAGGGCTGCAGTCTGCTGAGGGAAGAGAGAAAATGTCCTGCAGAGCAGAGCCGAAGGGTTAAGAGTCTGCTTTGGAGTCTATTAACCTGGATTCAGATGCCCTTCCAGCTCTTGCTGGCTGTGTGACCTTAATGTGATGCATTCCCTCTCTGAGCCTCACCTTCCACATCTGTGAAATGGGATTACCCAGAATGCCTCCCTGGGTTGTTAGAGAGTAAAGGAAGTGACAGGGTAGAGCTCTTAAATAGTGCTGGACACATTCCTCACCACACATTCCTCGCCTTTATTTGCCGGGTGGTTGTGAGGAAGGAGAAATATCACACAAGTGAATGCAGGGACCTGGTGGACTCCAAACACCAAACGATGCGTGAATCATTCTCTAAGCTGTGCTATGCACGGCCTGCCTTTCTTGAACAGAGTTAACCGAAATGTAATATTTTCCCAATAATTGAGAATGAACATTTCCAGACAATCATATCCCGCCATCACACAGTGATAGCCATGGAGGGGACCAGATGCAAGTTGGACTATTTTTCCAAATGCTAAATGGCCCAACCCAAGGCGGCTGGGCCCTGGCAGTGCCCATATCAGCTGTTTCACAGATCGCTGGCCTCCTCTGCGTCAGGTCCGCGGTTATGGCTTCTCTCTGCCCTCAGCAGGCCTTGCTCCACCCAGCACCAGTTCCTACATCACCACCACCTCCTACATCACCACCACCTCAGGACTGAGCTGAGAAACCAATCAAGGAGCCTGTTACAAATGTATGTGAAGTAAGAGTTACTAGGCGTGGCTCCGTGCTGAGTGTCGACCTATGAACCAGGAGGTCATGTTCCATTCCCAGTCAGGGCATGTGCCTGGGTTGCAGGCTCCATCCCCAGTGTGAAGCATGCAGGAGGCAGCTGACCAATGATTCTCTCTCATCATTGATGTGTCTATCGCTCTCTCCCTCTCTACCCCTCACCCTTCCTCTCTGAAATCAATAAAAATATTTTTGAAAGAAAAGTTAGTAGGTCCCTAGAGAGGAGCCACTCTTGCATAGTAGAAATGCTTCAGTCCAGCCATAGGCAGTTTTGCTCAGTGGATAGAGCATTGGCCTGTGGACCAAAGGGCCCTGGGTTCGATTCTGGCCAAGGGCATGTACCTTGGTTACAGGGTCCTCCCCAACTGGGGCCTTGGTCGGGACTCATGCAGGAAGCAACCAATCGATGTGTTTCTCTCACATCGATGTTTCTCTCTGTCTTTCCCTCTCTTCTACTCTCCCTAACAATCAATGGAAAAATATTCTTAGAAGATTAACAAAAAAAGAAAAGAAAGAAATGCTTTGGTCCAACTCCCTGAGTTAATTACCCAAGGCCTTTCACTCACTTCCTGCTTCTCAGCTTCACCCCAGATAATGAGGCCTTAGGGGTCAGAGCCCCTAGAAAAGCGCTCATTGTAATACCGATCTGGCGTGACTTCCACACGGAGGGTGCTTCAAGATGCTTGATGTCTTAGAGACATGTAAAGTAGCCTAACAATGTATAATATTATAAACAACAAAAATATTTCACAGAGATGACTGCCATCCCCCTTCAGCATTTTTCTAGAAAAACAGAGCTATTTCAGCCGAGCTGAATTAAAGTCTCTCACACCTGGGTTTCTTGTTCCAGTCTCTGAGGACCACTCTGACGAGGACGAGGGTCCTCCAAGGAAAGTCAGCGCAGAGAGTGGCCCTTAGAAGCAGCCCGTGTTTCCTAATCACACGCTGTGTCCTCGGGTCACGGGCTGTTCCTACGCGTCTTCACTCTGCAGTCACCAAGCTTCCCCCCAGCGGACATCTGCAAAGTCTCATGATGTGCCAGGCACAAGGAGGGCAGCAAAGGTCCCTGCCTTCCAACCCCATCGTGACGGAGTGGACAGGTAGCAGTGGTTGGCCTCACCTTGTGACCAGAACATAGCAGATACAAAGTGTCTGGGCACTCAGAGAAGAAAGTGACCAACTCCTCATGGGGGTGGGCGGGGGCGAGGGGAGGAAGCTTTACCAAAGAGGGGACTCTTGAGCTGAGATCTGAATGTCAAAAAGTTCTGAGAAGGCTCTGGCTGGTTTGGCTCAGAGGATAGAGCCTCTGCCTGCGAAATGAAGGATCCTGGGTTTGATTCCAGTCAAGGGCACGTGCCCAGGGTTGTGGGCTCCATCCCCAGTAGGGGGCATGCAGGAGGCAGCTAATCCATGATTCTCTCTCATCACTGATGTTTCCCCCTCTCTCCTCCTCCCTCCCTCTCCCTTCCTCTCTGAAATCAATAAAAATATTTTTTTAAATATGTTTTATTGATTTTTTACAGATAGAAAGGAAGAGGGATAGAGAGTTAGAAACATCAGTGAGAGAGAAACATCAATCAGCTGCCTCCTGCAAACTCCCCACTGGGGATGTGCCTACAACCAAAGTACATGCCCTTGGCCAGAATCGAACCTGGGACCCTTGAGTCCACAGACCGATGCTCTATCCACTGAGCCAAACCGGTTAGGGCAATAAAAATATATTTTTTTAAAAAAGTTCTGAGAAGGAAGGGTATTCCTGGCAGAGGAAACAGCTTGGGCCAAGGCACTGCAGTGCTGACATTCACAGCTTGTTTGGAGCTGAGAGAGGCCAGAGGCTGGGGCTGGAGTGAAAATGTCCCATCAGCATCTAACCGCTGTCACAGAGGCAGTCCGAGCAGGACCGGAACAGGGCCCGGGAATCCCCTCGGGTCCCTTACCTCCCGCCAGGCCTGACCCAGGAGAACACGGGTCCCCCATCGGCGTCCGAGCCAGGTCCACCCTGGGCCCAGGCAGATCTTCCAGAGCCCGTGACCACCTGCGGAAGGCAGCACGTGCAGCCGAGCCTCTGGCTCGGAGCACGTTCCATCGAGGGGCTGGTTCCCTGGCCAAACAGGTAAAAATAATCTCAGGTAGATTTCCAGGCCAGACTCTGACGCATTCGAACAAAGAGACTCGGAGATTTGAATGGTTGATGGAAACGAAAATATCCACAGGCTCATCCAGCTTGTGGAGCACTCCGCCCAGTGATTCAGCAAAAGCTACTCGTTCGCTGAGCGCCTGGCCAGACCCGGGGAGTTGGAGAGCAGGGAGTCTGACACCAGCCCTTAAATAGACCTCGCTTCATCTCTGCAGCAGCTACACAGGAGGAGATGGCTCTATACATACTGGCCTGGAAAACTCCTAAGACATATGAAATGTAAAAAAAAAGCAAGTTTCAGAACAACACATAGGATCGCAGATGTACTGAGTGTAGAAGAATGTGTGTGCGAACCCATGTAAGAGCACAGCCAAAGAGATGGCGTACCTCGTAAACCCCGTCAGCGGTATTACTAACCCTGCCTTGCAGATAAAATTATTACAGTTCTGTGAGGTTAGGGGACTTGACCACTGAGCTAGTAAACTGTGGAACAAGGGAATAACAACAACAACCACTAAGATTTATATAGCAGATTTTTAAAAAGAACTGAAATACACACTAAACTTACTCATTTACTCATTCATTCACTCATTCATTCAACAAACATGAACTGAATGTCTACAATGTGCCTGGCACCACTCCTACCTCTGGAGAAAAAAGTGATGAAAAACACAAATGAAGTCCCTGTCCTCTAGGCAATTATATTCAGGAGTCACCTCCGGGAAAAGAAATGATGCAGGGTGGGAGATGAAGGAAAATATTAGCCTTGTCTGTATTGTTAGCATTTTTCATATGGGGGATTAACCCACTATTTGAATAATTACATTTTATTTGTAGTATTTTCATTAAAAACATACCTTGGGCTTTGGGGATATTTCATCTTCACTAGTGCCCAACTGCCAGAAGTTTATTTCTGATAACTTTTGTTTTCATTATCATAACAGTAATGTGCATCCAGAAATGTAAAACACAGACAGCCGCCACTTAGAGGACCTTACCGCCTACCAGCCACTGTGTCAAACTTCCACTCTCCCCAGCTTGTCTGATCCTCGTAATTACACAATGAGATACCCATTTTATAGGCCAGTTCTCAACGGGGGTGATTTTGCCCCCCAGGGATATGGGACAAAGTCTGGAGATACTTTTGGCTGCCATGCTGTGGGAAAGGAAGCAGTTGCTATTGTCGCCTAATGGATAGAGTCCAGGGATGCTGCTGAGCACCCCGAAACGCACAGATCCGCCCCCGGAACAAAAAAATTCTTTAGGTCAATAAATGTCAGTGGAACTGAGGTTAAGAAACCCTGTTATGCCCCCCGGACAGATGACTCAGTTGCTTGGAGCATCATCCCTATACCAAAAGGGTTGAAGGTTTAATCCCCTGTCTGGCTATCCTTGAGTAAGGATTTTAAAAAAATAATAATAAAGAAATCCTGTTACAAATGAAGAAGCTGAGGTTCCAGGAATACCTGCCCAAGGTCACTCAGCTGGTGAGGTCAGCAGAGCAGTGGCCGCACAGACCTGTGACTGTGTTACCTTGCGCGGCAAAGGGAATTAAAATAGGAAGTGGAATCAAGGCTGCTGATCAGCTGACTTTAAAACAGGGAGGTCACCCTGGATTATGAGCACAATGTCAACACGAGGGTCCTTTCACATGGAAGAGGGAAGCGGAAGGAGAAACAGAGAGGTGGCAGCTAGGAAGGTAAGAAGGACCTAGTTCGCTGATGCCGGCTTTGAAGAAGGAGGGGGACCAGGAGGGGGCCCAGGCGGCCTCTAGAAACGGGGAAAAGCAAGGAAACAGACTCTCCCCCAGAGCTTCCGGAAAGGAAGTAGCCCTGCAGACAGACGCCTGCTTTCAGCCCAGCCAGACCATTTCAGACTCCGACCTCCAGAATGGCGAGAGATCAGTGTGTTGTGTGCAGCCCCTGTGCTGGTGGTCATTTATTCCAATGGCCAGGGAACACCAGTGAGCGTCCCACCAACACCTGTTTGCTTGTCTGTCGGCCCAGTTAAGAGGGTGAGCTCCAGGAGCTGCGGAGAATGTCAGTCTCCTCACCACTCAGCCCCAGGCCTCCATGGCCAACAGATAAATCCGGGAGCTAGAAGGAGCCAAGAAAACACTTGGGCCAACCAACTGTTTTAAATGAGAGAAAACCGAGGCCCGGAGAAGGGGAATGACTCGCTCGAGGCTGCTCACTTCACACCCACCTCGGCCACCACCCTGTGTCCTTTCTGGTCACCAAGCCCAGGAGCCCCAGGACAGACACGACTGCCAACATGCCCTCGTGGACAGGCACCGTTAGGGCATGAGACAGCCCCAGGGAACGGGGGGCAGCTGGGGAAGTGTACACGTCAGTCAGGTAAGACCAGCAGGCGTCTGAACTGGCTTGAGCCACCTTTACAATGTCCCTCCCACAGAGCAGCTGATCCCTCTGTATCCACCAGGATCAACACCTGCCCCACCAGCTCTATCAGGGAGACACTCTCACGGGAAGCTCTAGCAAGACCCTCGGGCAGCTAGCTGAAAGCAAACTTGAGGCCCGCTTTCAAGATGCTTAGCATTTCACGCCCGGCCGGTATGGCTCAGTGGCTGAGCATCGACCTATAAACCTGAGGTCACGGTTCAGTTCCCAGTCTGGGCACAGGCCCAGGTTGTGGGTTTGATCCCCAGTAGGCGGTGTGCAAGAGGCAGCTGATCAATGATACTTCTCTCATCACTGATGTTACTATCTCTCTTCTCTCCCTCTCCCTTCCTCTCTGAAATCAATTTTTAAAAAAAAAAAATTTTTTTTTTTTAAAGAAGCTTAGCAATTTCACATCCCTGGGCAGAGCCAAGCTTCAGGCAAACTGGGAAAAGGTACAGCAGGCAGAAGACATCTTTTCCCACCTGTTAGAACACTGTCCCGATAGACTAACTCCATAGAAAAAGACACTTTGCTCCAGATTGGCCAGAACGCAATCACAGATTCACTCGAATACACCTCCCCACGTCTAAAGTAAGAGGCGCCCTCTTCAACAGGAAGCCTTGTGCAGGGCACGACCTGCAGACTGTGCCCAGCAGCCCTGCTTGGCCATCTGGCCACATCCCCTTCACTGATCTCATCTCCCTCGACCCCCTCTCCCCATCCTCCCACACCATACCGCACACCCCAGCCCCGAGGCACACTGGAAAACAACCTTGACCTCATAGTTTACCATCTTATGTGTAACTCCCCCACTTGGGGCTCCAGCTCTTATTCCTTTCCACTTGCAAACTGCAGGGGTTGGGGATGAGCAAGGCTGATGGTCCCGTTTAGCCAAGCACAGGCGGGGGTGGGGAGCAGGACACAGTGAACTCCGACAGAATGCATGTCTGTGGGCCAGCAGAGAAAGGAGGAAGTACAGCAGGCCAAGCTCAGGCCTCAGAGATATCCACCCTCTATCTAGCCGGTGGAAGCTGGGCTGGGCATACTCTTTTTGCCTCCCCAAACTTCATTTCCTTTTCCTGAAACGGGTATCATTGTAGGACCGCTGGGAGGATTTCAGAAATGATTTGAGTTCATGCCGAGCGCCGGAGAGCTAGCGTTATTGCTGTTATTATCAGCACCATCAGCCCGGGAACATCTGTCTTTGAGACTGTCAGCGCCCAGGCAGATCCTGCTTTGAACAATCCCGTTTTCTAAAAGCAAACCCGTTAGTTCTGGGGAGGAGGGAAGGTGTGTTACAGACAGAACCTACGAACCCACTACTGGATAAACAGAAGAATCCAGACCACCTTGACGTGGAATTGGTTCTGTTTGGGGGGCAATCTCTGACGCAGGGTGCAATGTGCCTCGCTGTGCCCTGGGCAGCCTCCTCTACCGTCTCCTCCTGCCCCTGCTATCGGCCTCTCCCCTGTGTCCCCAGAAGCCCCGTGGCCAGAGCAGCAGGCCCAGCCCTGCAGAGGGAGGGACACAGGTTTCAGTGGGAGCCCTGCTGCTTGTGAGCCAAGCGGCCTGCCCCTCGGCTGTGACACGCGGCCGATCGAGGTACTGGCCTCACGTGGCCGCGTGGCCGCTGTGTTGGGTCCGTTAGGCGAGGCGGTGAAGCACCTGGTCTGAAGCACCTGGCAAGGCACCTGTTGCTATCATTGCTGTCAGCTGGAGGCTTTATCGCCAGGCAGCACCCGAGGGAGAAGAGACCCGGCAAAGCCCTGTCCTCCGTCTCCGGTTTCCTTCCTGCCCTTGTCCACGCGCACGATTCCAACCTGGCTGTTACCGCCCTCCAGCCAGAATACTGTATCCTACCTTTTTGGCAGAGTCACCACAGGCATCTCTGCCACATGACTGCGCGTTTCAATGAGGATGAATTCGGTTGCAAGCAAAACCAAGCCGGGCTCAGCGAGGGAAACCACAGAGACGTTTACCTTGTGTAACAAGTCACCAGGGGAAATGTCCCCGAGGTCCGCCACCACCTGTGGGCCAGCTTTCCGTCCTTAAGACTTGCCCCTCGGGGTGGCCTCAGCCCACAGCCCACGGCCCACAGCCCGCAGGTGGCCAGGAGGAGGCGCAGTGGTTTGTTTGGTGTTGTTTTCTTTTTCAACAAGGGAACGAACTCCCTCCCAGGGTCCTCCTAACACACCTCTCCTCCTATGTCAGGGCCTGGGACAGGGTCGCCAGCCCCCTTCTACCTCAGCCCTTGCCCAGGGGAAAGGGATGTTTCTGCTGCCTTCCACCTGGCACAGCTCATCCCTGAGGCTGAGGGAGGGGGCTCGCCTGGAACAAGAGGGGCAAGAAGGGGAGAGTGGCTGCCACTTCACACCATGAGCCCCTGGCTGATGACAGGAAGGAGCTGGGGCCCAGAGCGGATGAGTCCCTCGTCCAAGGCCCGGTGTGACTTTGCAGAAGGCCCAGCAAGCTCCCACTGCTTCACCTCATGCCTTCTCAACTGCCTATGGCGAACTCTGAGCCCCCGTAGAGTAGGGGCACCGTCCCCAGGACTCTGAGCTTGGCCAGAGACAGGATGTGGACAGAGTCAACACTGTGACAGACCAGAGCGCCCCAATCTGCCCCAAGGCACCTCACCCGCATCCAAGCCCCAGGGCTGGGGAGCCACAGCACTTCCTGCCACTGGAAAGAGCTTGGCAGGCGAAGTCAGCGGGGACCCAGAGCCTGACAAACAGCATCTCTGTAGCCGCCTGGACACCCGCCAAGCTGCTTCATTCCCCAGGGCTGACCTCATGTTTCTCAAGAGCCTCAAGAAGCCTGGGGTCTGTGTGTTGTCTCTCCTGGTTCGATTCTGCCACCAGCAAAGAAAACGGCCCGGGCTGGGGGCCAAGCTAAGAGGTAGGGATGCAGAGCCCATCGGTGCCCCCACCACCCACCCCTGCCCTGCCAGAGCCTCCTGCCTGTGCCCACAGGCCCATTCCAGAGGAACCTGAGCATCACCCTCTCACCTCCATGCCGAGGCCCGTCCTGATCCGTCTTTCTGCTTCCACCAATCCGAGGTGTCCCTTGAAGGCACTGCCATACTCCGCTAGCCCTGTCTGCTTTCAGACTTCTGGAAAGGGAAGAAAAGGTAGGTTCACCGGAGGGGCTAAGAACATCTCTGCAGTCAGTTCCATCGCCTCAAAGAGAGCCTAAGAGCTCATGGCCAGGCTGCGGCCGAGGCTTGGCAACAAAAGCCACTGTACAGTTACCCCAGAGCTGGGCCAGGCACCCACCCTGGCCTTCCAAGGCCACCCAGTGCATGAGCCAGTATGTCCCCCAAACAAAAGCTTTCACACTCGCTGGGCCCCACTCCCAGATATTCTTTCCAGGTCAAAGACTTACTGGTGTTTGACAGTGGACAGGGCTGGGAGCAGACAGGGTGAGCAGCTTGTGGAAACAGCACGGAGCCAGACCCCCCGGACACAATGCGGCCCCTTCCACCCCTTTGCAGAGCATCTCCTGGGGATCCTCGCTGCCCACCACCCAGCCTGCAGCTCTAAATCAAGGCATTTGTCTTTTTCAGGTGCACTTCGAGGTTTTCATTCTCCTGGTCAAACCGCAGGCTGACAACATGAGGAGAGGGAGAGAGGCCTCGCTTTTGGCCATCCTCTCCCTGGGCTGACCAAGGGGGTCAAACGCAGCAGCTGGTGGTTTTATTTTTTTATTTTTTTTAAATATATTTTATTGATTTTTTACAGAGAGGAAGGGAGAGGGATAGAGAGTCAGAAACATCGATGAGAGAGAAACATCGATCGGCTGCCTCCCACACACTCCCCATTGGGGATGCGCTCGCAACCAAGGTACATGCCCTTGACTGGAACCGAACCCAGGACCCTTGAGTCCGATGTTCTACCCACTGAGCCAAACCAGCCAGGGCAGCAGCTGGTGGTTTTAAACTTCCCTTGCAGAAGTTGTCCTCAGAACAGAGGCCTCCACTCCTCAGCGCTTGCAAGGTCTGCATACCTTGAAAGTATGCAGGCTGCATACAGGGCTGTGCGAACAGAGTGGAATTTTCCATTTATAGAATAATAACCTTCATACCACTCTGGGGGCCTCGTTCTCGTGGTTAGAGCTCAGAGTTGTGTCAGCAAACCTGCCACGCTTCTGCAGGAGCCTCACGCCTTACGGGCTCTTGTATTTATTTTTGGTGGGAGAAGGGGAGGAAATAAAGGAATGACTTTTCCATTTGGGTGCCAACACAAACTTGAAAAAGGAACTGGGTTGGCAAGTGCAGAATATTACTGCCTGGTTTCGGGACTTAAATCAAGCTTCAGGGAGTAGGAGGTGAGGAAGAGACTAGGAAAATATATATTCAGCCCCTCACACGGACAAGTGGCCAGAACAGGCATCATGTTACTGCCTCCAGTCCTTCCCTGTGCCTGCCACCTGGCCCCTGGATTGCCCCTGAGGGCAGCGGTCCAAGCCAAAGGCGTGGCTCCATCGTCCAGTGTCTCCCATGTTCTACACTTGATTTCAGCTGATGCACACACAGATGCCGGAATGCCTTTGGGGTCCATGGGATAGCACAGCGGTTCTCAACCTTGGCTGCGCATTAGAATCACCTGGGAACCTTTTTAAAATCCTGATTTCTGGGCGTCATCCTCTGGAAATTCTGTTTCTTTGTTATGGGGTGGGGCTACAATATTAGTCACAAAGAAACAGAATTTCCGGAGGATGAGGCCCAGAAATCAGGATTTTAAAAAGGTTCCCAGGTGATTCTAATGTGCAGCCAAGATTGAGAACCACTGGCATAGCAGGAAGGCCACCAAGTCAGGGGTGATGAGGCCCGAGTGCTGGTTCTTGCTGGTACATAGTTATCATGGGATCTAAAAGAAGTCCTTCTCTCCTGAGTCTCATTTTCTTCATCCGTACAGTAAGACTGGCCCTAGCTGGTTTGGCTCAGTGGATAGAGCATGGGCCTGCATATTGAAGGGTCCCAGGTTTGATTCTGGTCAAGGGCACATTCCCAGGTTGCGGGCTTGATTCCCAGTAGGGGGCGTGTGGAGGCAGTTGATCAATGATTCTCCCTCATCCTTAATGCTTCTCTCTCTCCCTCTCCCTTGCTCTCTGGAATCTCTCTCTCTCTCTCTCTCTCTCTATATATATATATATTTTTTTTGTTTGTTTGTTTGTTTGTTTGTTTGGTTTTGTTTTTTTTAAAGATTGGATCAAATGGTCCCAGAGACCCCTTCCACTGCTGACATTCTGATTTACTTCTTCATTCGAGTGGCAACTTGTTCTGGGCATCCTCCCCTGGGCCTTTCTAAAGCTGCTGGGCGAAGCCAGAGCTGTGAGCATGGCCTCAGCCCCAATAAGAGCTGCCAGCACAGTCACGGGGAAGGGGAAGCCCTGCCCTGCCAGCCCCACCACCAGAAGCAAACTCTGTGAGGGCCTTTCCCGGTGCCTTTCTGTGAAAATACAAACAAGTGTTGCCCCTTCCCCTGGGAAGGGCATGACCACCTCACACCCTCCTAAGCAAAAATCTTTATTTTTCCCCCCATTGTTTTTACAAAAAATGTTCTCATTTCAAAGTATTCAATTGTGATAGTGAAAACGCTTTGCTTTTCAAACTGCACATTCCCATCAGATTTCGGTACAATCCTGGGGGCAGGGACGACTGGGGGAGAGCAGCGCGCGCGCGTGCGCGCACACACACACACACACACACACACACACCCCCAACGCTAGGGCTGAGCAGTTTTCTGGCCCAGTCCCCATCCTTACTGAGGTCACCAGTTCATGGCCATCCAGTCTCTGAACACTGGCTGGGAGGCTACTGTGGACAGTGCTGGGTCCCTCTACTGCTCTCTAGGCGAGAACCCTAACTCCTGTGAACCTCAGAGGTAGGTGTGCTGTGCAAACAGAAGCTGCTTCATTGCTGGGCGGCTCTGAACACTGCACCCTCCGATCGCGCCCAGTCCGCCTCCGCACACTTTCCCCCGCAGATGCTAGTGAGGAGGCGGAAGGCGAGAAGGAGCCTCTGGCCCGGAGGGTTGGAGGCTGGGAGGTGGGTGCGTGAATGTCGGGGCATTTCTCAGCGCCATACCTACCCCGTCCCGTCCTCGGCGAGTGTCACCACCAGGGCAAGGGAGCCTGGTCCCCTGTTCACCACGGGGCGCGGAGCTCAGGCGGGGTCGGGGGCGAGGGCGGACCCCAGCAGCCGCCCCTCCCCGGCTCTCCTCTCCACTCCACTGGCCCCGCCCCGCTGGGTGCGCGGGCAGGGCACGCCCCTTCCCCGTTTCACCAATCAGCGTCCTGAGCGGCACCCGTGGCGCAGGGGGCTCTGGTCGGCAGCCAATGAGCGCCGGAGCCCGTGGAGGCGCCTCGCCCGCCCCCTCCCAGAATGAAAGCCGCCCCGCAGCTGGCAAAGCTGGCGCAGCGCGCTGGGCGCGAGAGCGGCTCGGGCCGGAGCGGAGCGCGCGCACTGCTCGCCCGCCCGCCCCCGGCGCGCCTGCCGCCGCTCCGCCTCCGTCCGGGGCGCGGGCGAGGTGGTCGGGGCTGGGGAGCTCAGGGGGCAGTGCCGCGGCGGCGAGGCCGGGGAGGAGCGGGGCCTGATAAAAGGCGGCAAGGCGGCCCCACCCCCGCGGCAGGCCGGCGGGCAAGCTCTGCGCGTCCCTTCCGTCCGGCCCGCGCCGGCGGCGGGGAGGCGGCGCGCGCGGCCCGCAGCCCGCCCATGGAGGCTTTCCCCTGGGCGTCCCACTCGCCCCGCCGCGGCCGCGCCCCCCCGCCCATGGCGCTCGTGCCCAGCGCCCACTACGTGAGCGCCCAGGGCCCAGCGCACCCGCAGCCCTTCAGCTCGTGGAACGACTACCTGGGGCTGGCCACGCTCATCACCAAGGCGGTGGACGGCGAGCGACGCTTCGGCTGCGCCCGCGGCGGAAACGGAGACGGCGGCGGCGGCTCCCCGCCCTCCTCTTCCTCCTCGTCCTGCTGTTCCCCTCACGCGGGGACCGGGCCCGGGGCGTTGGGGCCGGCGCTGGGCCCGCCGGACTACGAAGAGGATGACGACGACAGCGACGACCCGGGGTCCCGGGCCCGCTACCTGGGGGGCGCGCTGGACCTGTGCGCGGGCCCCGCCGAGGCCGGGCTGCTGGAGGAGCGCTTCGCCGAGCTGAGCCCGTTCGCCGGCCGCGCCGCCGCGGTGCTGCTGGGCTGCGCGCCCGCCGTGGCGGCCACCGCCGAGGCGGCACCCCGCGAGGAGCGGGCCCTGGCGTGGGCGGCCGAGCCCCGGCTGCACGCGGCCTCCGGGGCGGCCGCCGCCCGGCTGCTCAAGCCCGAGCTGCAGGTGTGCGTGTTTTGCCGGAACAACAAGGAGGCGGTGGCGCTCTACACCACCCACATCCTGAAGGGCCCCGACGGGCGAGTGCGGTGCCCGGTGCTGCGCCGCTACACGTGTCCCCTGTGCGGTGCCAGCGGCGACAACGCGCACACCATCAAGTACTGCCCGCTCTCCAAAGTGCCGCCGCCCGCCGCCCGGCCGGCCCCGCGCTGCCCCAGGGACGGACTGCCCGGCAAGAAGCTGCGCTGAGCCCTGCCTGCCGCGCCGGAGGCCACCGGCTCGCCGCCTGCCCGCTCTCCTGTTTGGTCTGCGCACCGTCTCCTGCAGTTGGGGAGGCGTGGAGCTCAGTCCTCGGTTCTACCTGGAATGTCGTCTTGGTTGTTTTCAAAGCAAGCCGGCCGTTCGGAGTCCTGCGGTTGAGACAAGAGGCTAAAATCTTGACTTATCTCTAGTTTCTAGACTCTGCACATCCGGACGGTGAAGGCTGTGTGTATCCCACTAACGGAAATGTGGCAACTTAGAGGCGCTATTTATTTACTCTATACTTCAACCTATTTTAGATGCGCATCGGTATGAAATTGTCTGTCTACTCTTGGGTGTTTAATTGTATTAATGGAGGCACTTTACTAGGTCTAGAATATTTTTTTAAAAGCCTCTTTATTGAGCTTAAAACTGGCGATTTTATGGAATGTTGGCACAATGACTTTTGTTGTTTGAAACAGTCTTTAGTTGTCCTTAATCAGTGATCCTAATTCCAGGTGAAGCAAGCCTCTGGTAGAATCCGTTTTGAGAAGTGAAGGTTTAGTAAACTTTCCGGTATTCCTTTGGGTGGGCTCTCCCTCCTTGTGGCTTGTCCTAGCTGGAGGTGTGAAAACACAATCTGTAGCACTTAGAACACAGCTCCTTATTCTCTTATGTACCAGGTCTTTTATTAACCAGCAACTAACATTTCCCACCTTTAAAAAATGTGCCGCTGTAAATCATGTTGTGTATACACTTGGAAATGGTGCTGTTAAAAGAAATTGACTTGTGTTATTTGTACAGTAACAGTATATGAATTCATTACTCTTATCTATAACTTTGCTACTTGGCTTTTTGTCTGTGCACCTCCCCCTTTCCAGTTCTTTACAACACTGTGATACTAAGATCAAGAGGGAGCAGAATTGACCCTGAATCACTCTATGCCGGGTTCCTAACTAGTGGAAAGCGCATTCCACCTGTTGCCTTTCAGACTAAATGGAAGATGAAGTCCTCTGCACTCCGGAAGGTTAATGTAATCTGTGTTCAAGAAGGTTCCACTGTGGGCTGTCCGGCTTTAGGCAGTCCTCAAACCAGAATTAACATTAAGTACAGAGTTGGGGGTTGGAGACAAGTTGCAAGACCTATGTTCTCACTGGAAGACCGCAGTCTGTTTCTGGAACCCCTCTACCCATATATGAGATTAAACCTGATCCTTAATCAAAGGTTCTTAACCACTACCTTACCTCCCACCCTCATTTTTAAATCCACCAAGTTCAGTGCCATACCATGACATGGAGCTATCAAGACAGGAGGCAAAAATGGAAATAAAGATGAATGCACCTGAAACACAAAATGCATTATCTCTAAGTTTAGGTTATTAGAGACCCTGGCATCCTCAAACCTCGGCCCGCGGACCACATCCAGACATTTATCCGGCCCGCCGGGTGTTTTTGCCGCCGCCGCCTGTCCTGCTTAAAATAAGATAGGTGAAGTGTGCATAGGAATTTGTTCATAATTGTTTTTGTTTTTTTAACTATATAGTCCGGCCCTCCAACGGCCTGAGGGACAGTGAACTGGCCCCATTTAAAAAGTCTGAGGACCCCTGGCTACACTTTCATACTAAACAGCTAACTTCCTCCTCAGCAAATTGGCTTGAACACTACTATGAAGGTGTGATGGAGCCTGGAGTAGATAATCTTGGATAGCTTTGAGCCTTTTTGTTCAGGGAAGGTGCATCAAGGAAGAGGGGTGGAGCACATACTGTTTCTTGGCTAGGAAAAAATCCACTCCTGATATTCTAGCCCCAGGCCCTGGGACTTCAGATTTGACTGGGCCCAAAATCAAACAGCTTAACAAAGCCATGTAATTACTCTCATTTTGCTAGAAAATACATCAGCTTCAATTAGTTGTGCTTTGGGGGGTAGTTTTCATGCCAATATGAATTTGTGTTACCACTCCCACTGCCGTTCTACTTTTAAAGTCACTATAAACAGATCAGTGCATTCTTCAGACCAGGAGTAGGCAGGCAGCTATTTTGTATTTTAAAAGAGCCAAATTATAGACAGTTTCCAGGGCTCAGGCATGTAGCTTTCATTTATCTTCAATATACAAATCCCTTGGTGGGATGTGCCTAACTGGGAACACATTGAACAAGGAGTTCAAATCCATGTCAGAAAAGTATTGGGGAAGGTATCCAGAAGACCTTCACAATTAGTTTGGCAACCATTACATTAACCAACTTGAAACACCCCCGTATCACTCCCTCTCAAATCTGCATTACTCTCCCAGCTAAAAACGTTACATGAAGAGACTGTTAATACCATTAATACTCTAGAGATCCCTTATGAAAAGTATTTTAAACACACTTTAAAATCAACTTTCCAATTCTTCAAAATTTAGAAAATAACATGAAAAAACTATTTTCATAAGAACATACTACATATTTGGCTAAAAGCAAGACACCGTATGGAATCCTCAGGAGCCTTACCAACGGTGGAGGCATGGATGGCCTTAGCCTCCTGTCTGTAGAGACATTTCCAGTGCCTTTTAGTCTCTTTGAATTTTAATTTTCCCATGAAGTCCTTTTTGGAAGCTGTAGAATTACTAACTCTGATTACAGCTTTGGCAAAGATTTATTACAAGCCAAAATTACGTTTTAAAATTATACCACAAATATATGTACTTTAAGGGAAAGAAAAGGCAAGTTTTTAGTCCTAGTTTTCTGTTTTTGGCCACATGAAAAACATATCTCCCATAGTGTCCCATGTGTCAGCCTTGTAAAATTACAAATCAATCCACAATCAAAATGGTAAAAAACACAGGTAATCCTTGACAAAAACACCCCACATGTACAGATGCCAACTTCCTCCTTGTAGCCACTACGTACAACTAATGGGATTGTAGTGGAGTTTTTTTTGGTCACTGTCTCTACCAACCCTCATCCACCTGTATTGATAAAGGTATTCTCGTTTAAAAATGCAGTAGCCACTGGGAACATGGATGACTTCTACTCATTAGTAAGTTGGTCAGCTTTGACACTGGTGATAAAACATGGGGAGATGGGGTTGGGGTATAGGGGTTGTAAGGCCCCGAGAGTGGAAACCTAAGGGCAGGATCACAAACTGACAGCAGTCCTCTCTCACCCAATGCCTCGGATTCTGCCTGGAAAAGGGTCCTGACAGAAAGGGGGGGCTTGCAGAGGAGCCTGGAAGCCTAATTAGCAGACATGCACCTATAACTCATCTAGACAAATCCGCCGAAGTGAATTGTCCAGTGGGGCCTTGATGTCAGTACAGTCTGGCTCTACTAACTTCAGACTCAGAACAGGCTTCAGTCCCAACTTGTTTTACTTATTATAAAACAAAAGACCTCTTAAAGCAAGCTAAATGTTTAAATAGTTTCCATCACTGGTAACATCACAGAAAAAGGCTGCATCTGATACCATTTAAGTAAAAGAGCATCAATACTCCCTCTTCTGGCCTTACAGCTATACCAACAGGAATTCTCACTAGTCATTATGAGAAATAATTTAACACCTTGCTGACTGCCCAGGAGTGCACTTGTTTCCGGTCCGAACATTGCTCCTATCTTTTTCTCAACTTGTCAGTCAATATTTCCAGAGACATGATGAGCAATACGTCTAATTCTTTCCATCCATATTTTATTATGGCAAAGGTTTTTTAAAAAGAAGGGCCAAACGTCTGAGTGAATTATGTGCAGACGTTTTGATTGGCTGAGTGACTTTGGTAGGCAGCTGGAAGATTAAGTACTTTGTCAGAAGATATAATGCGGCTGACATTAGACCATCACGAAGGCAACAGAAATGATAGTATCCGACAGTGAAAATGATTCTGAAGAATGGGCAGAAAGACATTTTACCGACCCTGGAGGATCATACAAGTATTTCAGGCATAACTGTTCAATTTGAAGACCCACAAAGTATAAATGAAGTAACTAATTTTTTGATAAGGTTTTTCTCGATCTCATTAACTTCTCAGACCAACTTATACCATCACCAAATGGAAAAATACCACACAACCTCTGCTAAACTTCACCATGCACAGATGTTACTTATATGGACATAAAGAAGTTTTTTGGTTTAATTATATTGATGAGGCTAAGGAAAAGGCCAGAATGGAAAGATTACTGGTCAACTGAACATCTACTTGAATCACCCATTATTTCCAAAAAAATATACTGGAAAGAAATTGGAGCAAATTCGTAAACCTTCTTTCATCTGACTGATAATTCACAAACAACACATAACACAGGTCACCTTTACAAAGTCAGACCTCTTTTGGATCACTTTATCTTGAAATTTAAATCTTTATATATACCAAAAAAGCAGTTATCACTCGAAGCAATGACTCCATCAGATTCAAGATGTGTAATCGGCAAAAATAATAAAATATGGAATTTTAGTAAGGATGCTTTGTGAAAGAGTATTTGCAACTTAGATATATATGGGTGAAGACAGAAAGTTACAACAGACTATATTACCCATCTTTAGGCCTTTTCTTGTTTCTTGGCATCATATTTACCAAGATAATTAATTACTACAACAGTGTGTCTACAGCTGAACTATTAATGAAGAACAAAACACTAGTTTGTGGAATAATAATGAAGAACTATAGGTTGCCAAGACTACAAGAAAAGTAGCCTGCCGCACGGATGAGTTCTCGCTTGAAATACTCATCAGCATTTTGTTATGTGTTTACAGCCTCTATAAAGTTGCAACTAACATTCTCTGAATTGTGATTTTTCTAATTTCAGAGGAATACCCAGAGGAATGTACAGCACATCCACAGGTGCACACCAGCACAAACACACGCAATGCATAAGCTCATGGAGACAACGCATTACAGGGAAATCAAGGGGTCCAAATTCATGAAGGACATCTTAGGGCAAACATCCTAGCCACGTTTGCTTTCCAGTGTACTTACTTTCTTCACTACTACACACTGAGACAATTAATGGCACAGGTAAAACTCAAGTAAGATCAACAACTAAATATGCAAACATCACCATTATAAACAAAGCAGTTTAAGTATAACCACAAATCAACACAAGAACAAATTCTGTAAGTATTTTATTTATCATTAAAGAAAAAACACAGCAGCAAGTTCTGTGTTGGCTTCAATAAGACCAAATAGTAATCTTTAACACAGCTACTACACTCCAGAATTGAAGTCAACACAGTCGTTACTACAAATACTTGTTGAAGGATCTATCCTAAAGAGAAAAGAAATTAAGAAAAAGAATTTAAACAATTCCTCCAAACCACTCATTTATAAATATTGTCATATTTAAAATGCTTGAAAGGCATGAATTCTCCATTAATGGAAAAGCAGTTTGCTATTGGCAACAGAAAAAATATCAGTAAGTTTACCAAATGCTTTAAAATTTAAAAGCTGTAACTGTTTTGGATTCACACTTCAGCAGTATTCTCGTCATTTCAATGATGACTGCAAATTGCTTTATACTCACCTTTCAAGTAAAATCTGCAGAAAATCCCACTGTATCAGATGTGTGTAATGTTTACTGCATTTTAGTGAACCTAAAAACTTCTTATATTTAGTTGATACCTCAAAACACCCAGAGGTATGTCTCAACTGCTAATGGTGTGAAAACTGTTTCAGCTCCCTGCTTTAGAGTCTTGAAATACATTTTCTATAACAGGACCTTACCTCATTCCGAATTAATATCAGATATTTCAGAATCAAAAGAAAAAAGATCAGTCTATACCAAGATACAGGTGTTACTCAATACCTGAAGGGTTCACATCTTAAATTTATTTTTTAGTTTTTCTTTTTTTGTAAACAAGTGATTGATGAAATAATGCCAACACCTTAAATTCCAGAAAATGGCATGGTTTTCCAACCTTCTGTGGATACAGTGCATGATCAATCTATTATATAGGATTAATACGAGTTCATGCTTTTTGTGTGTTATGGTGAGACAACATTAAAGAATCCAATTTAGACTAGTATAAATGATGAGCACAAGTATACTAATCCTTGAATGTGATCAAACCTATGTAGGACGTGAGTTTGAATCCATTATTTTGAAACTTAACGTCGTACTGTAGTCCATCCATCTTCATCAGTCTCATTTTTAGTACGACGAAGAGATTCCTTATCTTTCTCAGCTCTCCATGAGGCCTTTTCTTTTTCCCCTTCTCTTTCCCGGTCTCGGTCTCTTTCCCGATCTCTTGAAAGGGCTGGAGGAGGAACGCGACGAGGAACATCCCGCTCTTCTGCCCGGTCATCTTTCCTGTCATCAGCACGTCTCCAAGAACTTACTAAAAAGTTTCATTAAAGAAAAGAGAGTAAGTCTATACTATATTCCATTGGCTGAGACTAAACAGGATGTCAGCAGAAGGAATGCCTCAAATTACTCAGAAATTCTGTATTAAAGGTAACAATACAGAAATGCCATTAAAAAACAATACATTTTAATCATTTGATACATTTTCTGATGAAACCTTTAAAAGAAAAGATATAACTTAAAGATATAACTCAAATTTGCAAAGAATAAATCATTGGCCTGGGAAGTATCCTAATTGTTTTAACTATAAAAACAAAAACTAAGACAAAGTGAGAAAAATCTTGCTGAATGAAAATTTTAAAATTGAAAGGATATTTGGGACTCTTGTTTTAACAACTAATTAGCCATAAGAATATTCTTTATGGCTATAATAAAAGAAATACCCTTATAATCCAATTGTATTAACATAATATTAAAAGCTTGTGACACAGCCCTGACCAGTTTGGCTTAGCAGATAGAGTGTCGGCTTGTGGACTCAAGGGTCCCAGGTTCTATTCCAGCCAAGGGCATGTACCTTTGTTGAGGGCACATCCCCAGTGGGGAGTATGCAGGAGGCAGCTGATCGATGTTTCTCTCTCATCGATGTTTCTAACTCTCCCTCTCCCTCCTCTATAAAAAAATCAATAAAATATATTTTTTTTAAAAAAGCTTGTGAGACAATTACTTACGTGCAATGGTCATTTTAAATATTAAAAGTATTTTTCTATTAAACTTTCAATTGCTACAATTTCAGAGAATGTTTTATTTATACTTTGTATTAATCAATCTTACTTTTCAAGAACTGATAAATTGTTTCCTCATTTAAACTTTTTATCTATTTTGCTTACTATCCAATTTAGTCTACTACTATACTTTGAATTTAGAGATAAGCTAACATCACAGAGCAACCATTGACTGAAGTTTATGAGAACCATGAATTCTAAATTGAATAAATATCCACTATCTTGCCCTAATTGGCTTGGCACAGTAGATAGACCGTCAGCCTGCAGACTGAAAGGTCCCAGGTTCGATTCCGGTCAAGGGCATGTACCTTGATTGCAGGCACATCCCCACTAGGAGGTGTGCAGGTGGCAGCTGATCGATGTTTCTCTCTCATTGATGTTTCTAACTCTCTATCCCTTTCCCTTCCTCTCTGTAAAAAAAAAAAAAAAAAAAAAAAAGATTAAAAAAATTTTTTTAATCCACTCTTATTTTTGGTGTCCATATAAATTTATAAGATATTAAAAATCCAAAATTCCCCAGTAATGGTTCTCTAATAGTTCAGCAGCTGTGTAGACCATCTCTACCTTCTTCACGCTCTGATCTGATAGGAGGTCCTCTGCGGACAGGGTCTCTGTCATCTCGTCTTTCTCTTAGATCTCGGCGATCATCCCTCTCACGTCGGCGGTCATCTCTATCCCTATCGTCACGGCGACCAGAATCTCTCCAGCTTGAAGCTTCCTCAGCTGGCCCTCTTCTCCAATCACCTTCATCCCTGCAGCCATTCAAAATGACAAGTTAAGGTCTGGTGTTAGACTATATGGGGAATTATATTGAATACATTATATTACATGGTCCCCAGAGAGTTTATTAATAGAACAGAAATAAAGTTTAAACTCATCACTTAATTTCAATCTGATGCCTCAGGAGTGGCAATCAAATAAGAAAATCTGGATGTGTGCTATCCAACATAGAAGCCACTATTTATCTGTGGCTCCTTAAGTTTATATTAACTAAAATAAAATCAAGACACTTTCTCAGGAGCACTAACCATATGCCAAATGGTCAACAGCCACAAATGGACTCTGGCTACCGTAATGGACAATACAGGTATAGGACATTTTCATCCCTGTAGAAAATTCTATTAAACAGTAATGACCTAAGATTTATCAGTATAAAGCCACTATGGCCAAAAGAAGCAAACAAGAATTACCACTAATAAAAGTAAAGGGGCTTTCTGAAACTTACAGTTTTATTAACCAACTAGGGGCCTGGTGCACAAAAATTTGTGCACTCAGGAGGTCCCTCAGCCCAGCCTGTGCCCTCTTCAGTCTGGGACCCCTCAGGGGATGTCCACCTGCTGGCATGCCTGGCCAGCCTGGGTGCAGGGCTGATGGCTGTTTGCAGGGTGGCCAAGCGCCCCAGTGTGGACCCTCACCCCATTGGGGTGTGGCAAGCCTGGGTGAGGGGCTGAGGGTCATTTTCAGGCTGCCCACATCCCCTTCAGGGTTCGGGTCCCTACTGGGGTACCTGGGCAACCTGGGTGATGGGCTGAAGGCCATTTTCAGGCTGCCCACAGTCCATTCAGGGTTCGGGTCCCTATTAGGGTACCTGGCCAGTCTGTGTGTGGGGCTGAGGGCCGTTTTTAGGCTTTCAGGCTGCCCACAGCTCCCACTGAGCCCATTTCCCAGCAAGGCTGGCTGGAATCAGGTGTCTGGGGTTTATTTATCTTCTACAATTGAAACACTGTTGCTTTAAGCCCAGGCCTAGGCAGGTAACGAAGCCTCCTGTTTGCTTTGGCTCAGTGGCTTCTATAATTGAAACAATGATGCCTTAGTAGAGGCCCTGCCAACCTAGGCAGACAGTTTCCTCCTTGCTGGTGCAACGGTGGCCTCCTGTTTGGTTCAGCTCCGTGGCTTCTATAATTGCAACTATGTTGCCTTGAGCACAGAGAGGCCCAGCCGGCCTAGGCAGTTTACTCCTGGTGCAACGGAGGCCTGTTGTTTACTTCAGCTCCATGACTGCCAGCCTGCATCTTGGCTGGGTTAATTTGCATACACCCACTCTGATTGGCTGGTGGGCGTGGCTTAGGCATCCCAGAGAAACTGTCTATTTCAGTATTACTCTTTCATTAGAGTAGATGTCACCCCAATAGGCAATTTTTTTAAAAAGTAAAGGGGCTTTTAATAACTTAAGGGCAATAAAATTGATTGACCTAAACCAGAGAGAAAAGGCAATGGACTGGTAAAGATACCTAGACTTGTTCCACTACCAGAGAGTTAAATAACATGGAGACAGCCACACAGTTCATGCTTCCATTTTCACTCTTTGTTAAGAAGGAATATTCAATCAAATGACAGCTAAAAAAAATTTCTTTTTAGTCTATGATTCTGATAAATATTGGCAGATCACTCTTTGTTAAGAAGGAACATTCAATTAAAATGACAGTTAAAATTTTTTTCTTTTAAGTCTATGATTCTGATAAATATTGGCAGAGGAGAGAATGAAGAACGCCATCTCTCAAAAATGGTTAGGAATATTCAGGAATATGCAAGATAATCCTAACTATAACTCCATGGATAGTTTTAATTCGAATATCAAACCTCGGTCTTCTGAAGCGATCTTCTCGATCTCCATCTCTCTCTCTGTCCCTTTCTCTCTCTGGATCCTTGTCATTTTCTTCCCGATCTTCACTATCTCTCTCTCTCTCTTTTTCTCTGTCCCATTCACGTTCTTCTGGTGGTTTTGATTCTCGAGGTGGACCCCAACTTTCTTCTCTGGCTTTTTCCTTCTCTCTCCATCCACCTATTTTTTAAAGAAGCAAAAATATTTTCCACTAAAGAAACACAGATTGGCAACTATGAATAGAGCTCTTAATGCTGACATTAATCCAGCACCATTCTAAATACTAATTTAAGACACTCCAAACCTCCTTAAAAAAAACAAACAACTAAAGCCAGTTACATCATTTCACAAGATCCCCAGCTCCTACTTGTGACTGCCTATCCTGTTTCTCTAACACACAGAACACATGACATAAGAAACTTATATAGTCCTGGTTGAGTAACCTGTATGCAGTTATTTTGGGTATAATGTTTTGATGATAAACATCTCACTTAAGCAGAAAACTTAAAGGGTGAAGGACAGGAGCTAGATCTCTAAAGACAGAGCCCCAGTTAGTATTCATTTAGACTGCGCCACATTTTCAAAACAAAAGCACTCTTTCCTGTCATACTCCTGCCCTCCACCATTTACACCCATGCAATCATGAAGCAAGAATAAATCCTTGGACCCTGCCCAGTACCTGACACTTATCCAGGGAATATCCAAATCTAGAAACATTTTATTTAGTTAGTCCTCAGACAAGGATATTTTTCCATTGATTCTTAGAGTGGAAGGGAAAGGACAGAGAGAAAAAGTTTAATGTGAGAGACACACATCGATTGGTTGCCTCCCACAAATGCCCAGACCAGGGCCGGTGATTGAGCCTGCAACCAAGGTACATGCCCTTGACTAGAACTGAACCCAGAACCCTTCAGTCTGAGGACCAATGCTCTCTATCCACTGAACCAAATCTGCTAGGACCATTTTATTTATTTGTATATGCACACAAAAAGAGGCCAAAGGCAACAGAGATTTCAATGAAAATGTGTTAGTTTTAAGGCTAATAATAATTATTTCTGTTAGCATTTATATTCCATGTGCCATAGCACTATTCCAAACTCTGAGCTAAGTAGAGTTCATTTTTGCTAATTTGCCTGTATGCTAAAGTTTATACCTCCAAAATTAATACTCAAGAACTTTTTTAAAATATTTTATTGATTTTTTTACAGACAGGAAGGGAAAGGGATAGTTAGAAACATCAATGAAAGAGACATTGATCAGCTGCCTCCTGCACACCTCCTACTGGGGATGCGCTCGCAACCAAGGTACATGCCCTTGACCGGAATCGAACCTGGACACTTTATCCACTGAGCTAAACCAGTTAGGGCAATACTCAAGAACTTTTATAGTCACTCATAGACATGTGCAAAGTTGCAAAATATTTGATTCACCTGACAAGTACATTTTCAGCAGAGGTTGGATAAGGCAACACTTGCCTTCTTGCTGCATCTCTCATACTTCAACTAAGTATCCTATTGGAGGTCTAGTTTTGCATTTTTTTGAGCTTTTGGTTGGTGATTTCACTGTTTAAAATGGCCTCCAAGGATTGGGCCGAAATGTTCTCATGTTCCCAAGCAAAAGGCAACGGATGGGAGAAAATATTTGTGTTAGATAAGCTCATTCAGAAAAATATTACAATGCTTTAGTTATGAGTTCAATGTTAGTGAATCAATACTATATATTAACTAAGGTATCTTTAAATAGAAATTTAGAAAATAAGTATTGACTAGTTGACAAAACTTGTGACTAAAAGGCTCACAGGAACCTACCTTGTCTTTTCCCTAGGAGCAAATGGTTCAGAATTCAGACTTCATAAAACACAACTATCACCACTTAAGGAGAATTGACTATACTGTTATCTCCATTTTACATGAGGCACAGAAAACTTAAGTGGCTCACCCAAACTCACGCAGCAAAATAGTAGAAAGAAGTGAGATTAGAAGAGACAGAAGTATACAACAGAAACCACGAAGGGTAAAGGCAAGGAAGCTGCTCATTTAAACTTGCATTTAGAACAGATTGCACTGGTTATTGCACAAAAACTCGAACTGGGGGTACGAGAGCCAGCAGAGATCAGTAACAGCAAGAGTTCAAAGAAAGAATGATGGTGGACCAGACCCAAGTACATGCAGGGGAAATAGAAGTGGGTAGGCTTAAGGAACATTGTAAGATAGAAATGAACTAAATAAAAGCTTTAACTTAAAGGATGAAAGAGAGAGCAAAGAACTTCCAGACTTGCAGCTTATGCAATTAGCTTGACAGTGGAACCCCAAAGAGAAGCGGGTGCTTGTGAAGTAGGCATGTGGGTAGAGTGTTTGTGTATGAAGTCAGTTTTGACAGATGTGTGAAGTATCAGTTACACTTCCAGGTAGAGATGTGCTGTGTACCGATACAGTTGGAAACACCAGGTCTGATGGTGTCATCTGGAGACGGTAGAAGTCACAGCCTTGTACACAATTATTCAAAACAGTAAAGTATGAAAAGATGGTCAGGCCTAAGACTGGCAAATAATGAAATGAGCTCTTGCTGTGAGAATAATCACATGTTTGCCAAGAGTACAGAAAAACATTTATTACAAGAAGGCTGGTTCAGAACAGAACCTGAAGAGCAAGGACACTGAAGGTATGGACACAGGAAGAAGAGCCCTTAAAGAAGCAGTCAAGCCATAACTGGTTTGGCTCAGAGGATAGTGTCGGCCTGCAGACTCAAGGGTCCCAGGTTCAATTCCAGTCAAGGGCATGTACCTTGGTTGTGGCACATACCCAGTGGGGTGTGCAGAGGCAGCTGTTCAATGTTTCTCTCTCATCGATGTTTCTAATTCTCTATCCCTATCCCTTCCTCCCTGTAAAAAAATCAATTATACATATATATATACATATACATATATATATATACATATATATGCACACACATATATGCAGTCAAAAAGGCACAAGGAAACAAAGAAAAAAAAGGTGGTCATTTGTGTGGGACATTGAAGATAAGTAATCTTTGACATAAATCACTGCAGAGATATTCAAGAAAAAAATAAAAGATCAGTTTACTTAAAACTAATAGGAATATACACCAATCTCTCGTATATCAATTAAAATTTGTTCTTTTTTTTTTTTTCCAGTTGAAAAAATTTAAAAAACAAACAAACAATAAAACACAAAATGTAGTCATTTGAGATACTCCTTGTTTGGAACAACCTGCTATCATTTATAGAACAGTGGAGACTAGATTGTGTAAAACTTTCACTTTCTACTTGTAAATACATCAAATAGTCTATAAAGAATCCAATCTGAATTTCTGAATCCCAGAATTTTACCTGGCTTGACAAATGGTCTCCAGAGACCAGGTCTTGAGTCCTCGCCCCTTCTGCTGGGAATCCGATCATCATCAGCCCGTCTTGAGATCCGGTCATCATCCATGTTTCTCCAAGGACCCCTGTCATCATCTGGACCTCGCCTGGGAATTCTATCATCCTCGGCGTTCCTCCAAGGTCCCCGATCTTCATCCAGCCCACGCCTGGGCCCCCGGTCATCATCCAGGCCTCTCCTTGGGCCTCGGTCATCATCAGCATTACGCCAGGATGACCGCTCATCATCAGCACCTCCTCGCCTCGGCCCCCGATCTTCATCCATACCACGTCTTGGTCCTCTGTCCTCATCAGCTGCCCGCCAATTTCCTCTGTCCTCATCCAGTCCTCGTCTAGGTGGTCTATCATCATCCATATGCCGCCAGCTTCCCCTATCTTCATCGCCAATCCGTCTGGAAGGTCTGTCGTCATCACCGAGTCGTCTAGGAGGCCTGTCATCATCACCGATTCGTCTGGGGGGCCTGTCGTCATCACCGATTCGTCTGGGGGGCCTGTCGTCATCACCGATTCGTCTAGGAGGCCTGTCGTCATCACCGATTCGTCTGGGGGGCCTGTCGTCATCACCGATTCGTCTAGAAGGCCTGTCGTCATCACCGATTCGTCTGGGGGGCCTGTCGTCATCACCGAGTCGTCTGGGGGGCCTGTCATCATCTGCATTGCGCCAGGAAGGCCGGTCATCATCTGCCGCACGGCGAGGGAACCTATCCTCATCAGGACCACGTCGGGGGGCTCTGTCATCATCCATGCCCCGTCTGGGAATCCGATCATCATCGAGCCTAAGAGAAGACTCTCTCTCTTCATCTTCCCCCAACCGCCTTGGGCGATCTTCATCTCTTCTAATAGGCCTCTCCTCATCTCGCCCTTCTCCACGTCTCCACTCCCTACAGAGCAACAAGCCAAACATCTTTAAGAAAAATTTTCTCAAAAAGCACATGGTGCTTTTGGGAATTACTTCACTTTTAAAAATCACTTTGGTGTAAATCCATTAAACCTACTCCTACAATATGTTCAAATTAAAAAAAAACACACACACACAAAAAAAACAAACAAAAACAAAACAAAACCAGAAAATCCAAACTATTACATCAACAAACAATAAACCAGTAAGCAGACAATTGGCTTAAGAAGGCATCTGCACTTTTCTAGAAGTGCCTTGGCAATTTCATTATAAAGAATGGTTTGATCTACTTAAGAAATTTAAAAGAAAAGAAAAACGTCAGGAATGTTCACTCTTACTCTAACTGCAGTACTATTCCAGAACTCACTCCTCAAGATGTTCAGAGGTTAGCAATTACAGTAATGTTGAAGTAAACTATGAAAACCCTTTCAGTACGAGACATGCACACAATTCTTCACCACTCTCCTCTCTCCACCCATACAAAATCAACCAAATTAGAAAACCACCAATCAGACAGTAACAGATCCTATGATTGATTGGTACCATTTTCCTTGACTCTACTTACTTCTCTGGCGGGCCTCTTCTCCACTCAGAATCTCCTTCAGGTGCTTTTCTCCAGGTGCCTTCTGACTCTCTATCTCCCCATCGAGAGTCCTACATTGACCAAAGTTAGTCAGATGCATTACACTGGCAACAATTACTACCAATTACTGCTGTTATTATTATGCAAATGTTTTGTACTTATACTAAACAACCTTAAGTCATTAAATATAAGTTTTAAAATTATTTATCTTTTAATCTGAAATCAGACCGCATTTTCACCCAATTGTCTTTATGTAATTGTTGACCGACAGTACAGTGAAACGTATTCTCATCTATTGTGGATGGCTTTATAAATTGATAAAACATCACCTGCAAGCAATCTGGCAGCAACCTCCTAGACATTAACGTATCGATAGATTTTCTTTAACCTAGAAATTCCCTTATAAGATTACGTGAAAAAAGCTGAGTGCCCCAAAATGTACATCACAGTGCCTCCTAAGCAGAGGTGTAGCAAATGAAATGTATAATAGGCAATGGTTAGATTAACATTTCCCTCTTTAAAATAGTATGCTGTCAATAAAAATTATGGAGAGGGTTTGAAAGATACTCAATACCCTTAAGGTGAAAATGTAAATGTAGTACACAACCTCTGTAAGAAGTAATGCATATAATTTTAATCACAAACACTTCTGACACAGCTTGACCGCTCCTACAACATAACGTGAGGCCAAAGTCAGAAAAGAACACAAAAACAAGCTCTGGCATGGGGCCGAAGTACTGAAATAAAAATGAGAAGCTGGGAATAGCTACAATCCCTTGTAGATGGGTATGAGGATCTTAATTTAAAATATCTTGGCAACAAAAGCCTTCAACAACTGACAGTAAGAAGCAGTGAAGGACAAGAATGGCCACATGGTAAGTCATCTGCCATCAGAGCTACTGAATCTGGGCTATCTCTTAAAATGGGAGTTGTTCTAAGAGACTTTTCCAAGTGAACATTGTGGGAGAAAATATTAACTCAATTTCAGTTATAGTAACTCATAACTCCAATGGAGGGAACGCCCACCCCAGAAGACCAAGTTTCTCTTACTATTCATACTCACCCTGCAAATTAAATTCAAAGAATTCAACTTACGAGGTTTTAGTACAAATATTAAAACTTCCAAGGAGATTTTGGGGGTGGATGAGAGCCATTAAACAAACAAATGAAAATAATTCTCAAAAATTAACATGATCACTAAAACTTTTAGTCACTTGGTAGATCAACAGCAGAATAGGCCCTATTGATAAACATAAAAACTGAACAGGAAACCAGTTACAAAATGACAAAGAGCTGAAAAAATGAAACATTAAAAGAAATAAAGAATAGAACTTTGAAAGGCCAGAATAGAGACAAGGAGGGGGAAAAATTCCCTAAGTTAAGGAAATTCAACCTTCTCTAAACTGAATAAATTAAATCCTTTGACTGAAAGGGCACATGTGCCACAAAGGATGACTCATGAAAACCACACACGTAGGCACTTAACCATAGTCTTAAACTCCCTTTACCCCAAGACAGAGAAAAGTATAAAAGCTTCCAATAAATAAGATTGTCTACCAAGAATATTATCAAGACCGCCACACCAATGTGTACTAAATCCTCCTCTACTGGCTGAACCACTGAAACCATTGTTCAACTGTGAGATAAAAACAAAACCTCTTTTGAGACAAACACAAAGACATTCTGAAAAAAATTAAGATGATAAAATATAAAACAAACGTTTATGCAAAGGGGAAAAGGTGATATAGTGTAAACATATTTGACACTAAATCATGTTTGCCAATATGGCTGTAAAACTTAAATAAGTCCTTAAATAGAGAACATGTTTTAATGCTCTGAAGGCAAAAGCATGCAGCTGGTTGCAATACAACATAAATAAAGGTATGCTCAGAATTTTGTTTTGTTCTGAAGAGGCAGAAAACAGAGAAAACAACGTTCTTAAGTTTGACGTTTTAAGAAAAAGGAATGGCGGGCACATGAAAGCAAATAAAAAGCTCCAAACTATATATTAGGAATAAAACAAGTACATAATAGTTACCATATTAAATGTGAATAGATAAAACTAAACACTCTCCACCCGACCGGTGTGGCTCAGTGGTTAAGCGTCCACCCATGCACCAGGTCTCTGGTTCGAATCCTCATCGGGGCACATGCCTGAGTTGCAGGCAGGCTCAATTCCCAGCAGAGTGCTTGCAGGAAGCAGCTGATCAATGTTGATGTTTCTCTCTCTCTGATGTTTTTACCACTCTCTCCCTCTCCCTTCCTTTATAAAAAGCAATAAAAACATTTTTAAAAACAGGCTAAAAACTAAAAACTCTCTAATTGAAAGGTGAAGGTAGGAAACAAAGGGGTATAAAACAGAAATAAAAGGTTAAAATGAGCAAAAGAATGAACACAAACAGATTTGCAAAAATTAAAAGAAAAAACCTGGAAACCCACAATCATAGGTAAGTTACCTCAAGTTCTTCAGAAGATGAAGTTCCCGTAAGTCAACAGGATGGAGCAAATTAGGTAACACAACAGCTCGAGTTTCATACATACACACAGAACTTTGTGCCCAAGAGAAAATACTCATAAAACCAGACCATGTTTTATAACACAAGGGAAAATGTACTAAATTCAAAAAAATTAGAAACCATATAAGCCACAATCACCGATAACAAGGAAATAAAAAATAGAAATCATTGACAAGAGTAACAAATGTGAAAATCTATCATCCACATACTCATTAAACTAAAATTGAAGCCTACACGGGTAACTTAGTAATGGCTCCTCTAATAAAGATAAGGGTTTCATGAAGATAGGGCAGATACAGGAGTGAAGAAACGACAGGCTAAGAGCATGCAGGTAGATGTCACAGACGCATGATAAAGCATCAAACTAGCTCAGTCTGGCTGAAGTCTAGATGACTAAGAAAAGCTAATAAAAAAGCAGTGAACATGAAAGGCCTTAACTACTAAGACAAGTTTTAACTTTTGGTTCCAAGTAATGAGTATCAATCAAAGGAAGGTTTGAAACCCTTCCCAAGAGCAGGTGTAATGATCAAATACGCAGTATGAAGAAAATCAAGCAATTCACGATGTAGAGGAAGGTCTGATGCTGGAGGAAGATTTTGACCAGTAAGAATAGTAAGACCAGTAAGAAAACTGAAGTAAGGCAGGAATATAGGAACAGAAAGGAAAGGGATTCAAAACTCTGGTGATTAAAGTGGGTAACAGCACTACCAGTCAGGAGAGGGAATTAAAGAGACTCAAGATAGTGGGAGAGGAAACAGCTACATATGAAATGTAACAGCAGAGCATTGGAACTGACTGGCAATCCCATTAAAAAGCAGGTTCTGATTCAGAAGGTTTGATGCTCGGCCTGAGACTCTGCATTTCTAACAAGCTCTCAGGGGATGCTGAATATTGATGGTCCACCAACTTCAAGTGCCAAGGAGTTAAGAGAACTCACATCATTCTTTTACTTCACAGCAACTTCTTCCTAGAAACACAGAACAGTCCCTCTTTCCATAGCACTGATCAGTGTTATATTTTGTCAATTACTTAGTCTTATGGAGATTGGTTCTGACTGACAAGTACAATAGACCGAAGTCTATAAAAATCTCAGGTTCACTAACAGAAGTTTAATTTTCTCCCTTTACAACCCTTCTGTCTTTGGGAAGACAAAGCAATACCAGACTTTCAGAGATGTGAATGGAACTAGTTCAAAACACCAAGTCCAAACACTGACATATGCACTGACATATGTATCGTGAAGAGAACAAGTCATCCCAGGGAAAGCAATGTTTATATACTCACTTTTCTAGAAAGTGGATCTTCACCAAGTCTTCTCTCTTCCTCTCTACGACGCTCCCTTTCTTCAATTTCCAACTCCCTTTGGCGTTTTTTCCTTTCTACTTCTTCTAACTTCTTGACCCGCTCCTGATATTCTCGAAGCTCTTCTTCACGTTTTGCCCGTTCTGCCCGTTCTCTCTCTTCACGCTCTATAAAATGTTTTAAGTTAGACAGTGTGCCTCCTACCTGCACCTTTCCTTTAGTGCTAGGTCTACTTCTTTGGTATTAAACATGCATAACATAGAAGTAAATCTTTTTAAGAATTTAAAAATAGCTTACTATCAGAAGATATTTGAGAAAAAAAGTATTATGCCATTCATTATTAGTAGCTGTGTAATGACTTAAGACAATAGGAATCCCTCCTCAAATCCTGAGCATCTCTGATATCAGATAAAGGATCATTTGACAGACTTCATCTGACAGATATTCCTAAATAAATGTGACTATTACACAGAAAAATTTTTTACACAGATAAAAAATTTAAAGATATTGATTTTTAAAAGAACACCAAAAATGTGAGATTCAGCTGATAAGACATATCATCACATAAAACTAAAGTTAAGATCCCAGAAACTGAGAATTAGTTAGTTGCAGTTAGTAAGTCACTGATCCCTATTTCTCAATTCATTTATTTTCTAAGTAAGACTGCGATAAACTGACCTATTATCATCCTTGTGTAATCCCACCTCCAATCTTGGTCTAGTTACCTTTCAGCATTTGCTCTTCTGCCCTCCTCTGCTCTTCCTCTTCCTTTTCTCTATAGTAGGTTATTCTACGTTCTTCTTTACGTTGTCTTTTACGTTCTTCCAAGCGATTATGCCTTTCTTCTGCTAATCGCTCTTCAAACTGTTTAAGCTTTTCCTGTAATTGGTTACCCCAAATTAAAAATATATATATATATATCTCAAGTTTTTTGGAAGAGCTACAAAACTAGCAGGAAGTTTTAAGTTTACAAAATCATTCCAGGTTCCTTGGAACCATAAAAAGCAACCTTGAAGTATAAAAACCAGAATTTCCAAATGACTAAAGGTTTTCTCAACCAAATTTCTAAACACATAAATTGTTGACAACATTAAGTAGGCCTGCCAACATACAAACTAAAATGAATGATTAAATTAGACTGTTAAGAGCAGGATACTTGATTTTTTTCTTTCTGTAAACAGTAAACAAAAGCTTGTATCAACTGCAAATTTTATACAGCCCACCATCGCCTTTAGAAAAACAGTGATGGTTGACTACTTAGCCTAGACAACATTTTCAAGAAATGTTCTATTAAAATATTATTTAAATGATGTGCTACTGTATTGAAGAAGAACCCTTAAGGCAAAACTAAAACTCATGAACATTTCCCTGAAACCATAAATGTACCTCATAAACAGACTGTCGTGCTGCCTTGAGTCGAGTTTCAAATAAATCCCTGTCTTCAAGCATTCGTGACATTCGATTCTTGTGTTCAAGAGCCTTTTCCCGTTCTAGCTGCATAGTAGTAATCTGCAAATACATAATACAATTAAATTTCCAAAGCATTCATTATCTGATTACTATTTACCCCAAATCCTGACATATCCTTGCAGAATACAAGCAGCTCCCATGCTTCATCAACCCTACTATCTATCCTTCATGCCGACAGGTCCCTAGGAAGGCAATCGGGGAGATGGTGAATCGAGATATCTGCAAGAACATTTTTATTTGGCCCACAGTAGCACAAATTTTTATAAAGGAAAACAAATAAAACACCAAAAAATGGTAGTAAGCACTATGATTGAATTATTGAAGGCATTCCTTCTTTAAAACAACTGGAGGCTCAACAAGACAAACTACAGATTGAAAGCTTTTCCTTGTGTGTCACAAGTGAAAAAAATGGAAAACTGCAGGGAAGAGATTGCAGCAAATCATCTCAAATATTTCATTTGGTCTGAGGCACTTTTCCTAATTTTGTATCACAAAAATTTCAACTTCTAAAAAAATTTGAAAGGCAACACTTGTCCCTGAATGACAACAATCCAATGAAATTGAGGAGGGCTGTGTTCTCCATACTGCAATCCCCACAAATGTACACTGTCTCCTGCCTGTGGTTACTTTACTCTTTTATTTACCACAACCAAGTCATTTCTTTTTATTACAAATTTTGCTACTACAAGCAAATCTTACTTTTGTATCATTAGGTAAACAAAGACTAACAAAACTATAGATGGATCTGTTTAGTCACAAAACAACATACTGTGATTCCATTTACCTAAAATACCCAGAATAGGCAAATCTAAAAGCAAAAAAGATTAGTGGTTGCCCACAGCCAGGTGGTAAAAGGACACGAGGAATGACTGATAAATAGGTACCAAGCTTATTCTGGGGGTATGTTATAAAATTAGATAGTCGCACAATTCTGTACTAAAAAGCTGCACACGATGGTGTGTGAATTCTATCTCCATAAAGGTGTTTTTAAAAACTAAACTTTTCAGCTGTACTTTGTATTTTAAGTTTCATTTTTTTAATCTCACTGTAAAAATGTCTATCTGTCCACCAATGTTAGTATGCACCCACTAAAGCACACCATTTCTGACAAAAGAATACAAAACACCACCACATTGTCTCCGCAGGGGGGTAAAAAAAGAATACAAAACAAATCAATTTTGCCCTAGCTCATTTGGCTTCAGTCAAGTGCACATAACTTGGTTGCAGGCTCCTCCCCAGCCCAGGGCCTAGTCAGGGCTGTAACAGGAGGCAAACCAATTGATGTGTTTCTCTCATCTTTCTCTCTCTTCCACTCTCCCCCAAAATCAATGGAAAATATTCTTTGGTGAGGATTAACAAAATAAATCAATTTTGATATCCTGGTCCCATTAGTGACAGAGGGTTTAATTATAGCTTACAGTCTACAAGTATTTCAATTAAATTGAAATCTTACTCTTTCTTCTTCTTGCTGTTCCCACAGATCCATGTCTTTAATTCTCTGTTCTTCATAAGCACTTTTTATTAAAGGGATTTCTTCCAAGCGTTTAGCTCTTTCAAAATAATCAATCTGAATAACAGGAAAATAAATGTAGTTTTAAAAAAAATCTTTTAATCTGACATGTTAAAATTTTACCAGTTCTTTCATTTACCTTCTTTTCTTGATTCTTCAGGCGTTCCTGAAGTTCCTTCTTTTCTTTCTCTAGTTGTTCAACCTGCTTAGCCATGATGAAATCTGGATCCAGTTCTTCAAGATCCTGAAAGGTAATAGAAATGCACAATCATTAATAAGAATGTAAAAGAAATGCAATGGAGCACTGCTTCTAGAATCAAATCCTAAATTACTTTTTATACAGTGGGTAAATTTAAGCAATGTAAAAATGTTTTACAACAACCATGTTTCTACTTGATTATAAGGACAAAAAATATGCATGTACCCAAACTCCGTTTTAACAGTGGTGAAAAATTGTACAGCTATTAAACACAAATGCTTACTTCACCGATTTTAATACATAAATCCTGTGTAACAAAATGAGTGAAACAACCAAATAACCCAAAACAAACCAAAAAAATGATAAAGGAATGTGCTTCTAAGAGATACGAATAAAACTAAGCTTAATGAGTAATGTGCTACATACTTCAATATCAATATCTTTGAATGCTTTGGCACCCAGTTCTGTTTTCTTGATCTGTTCCAGCCGCTCACGAACAGTTTTCTTTTTGATTTGTTCATGTTCCTGTAAGATACGTTCCTTCTCTCTCTCCTTTGCCTCCTGTCTCAGCCTCTCTTCTTCAGCCTTCCGTACTTTCTGGAGTTCAGCTTCCCTCTGCTCCAATTCTTCTTTCTCACGCTGAATATTCAGACTCTCAAGCCGCTCTTTCCTTTCCTCGATTGTCTGACGGCGAGCCAGGATACGCTGGTGCTCTTTCCGTGAATTTTTAAGGTATGCAGTAACAGCCAACTGATGCTGTTCTTCTTTCTCTTGCTTCAAAAATGAATGCATTTAAAAAATTAAGTGACATACCATGGTACTGGGCATCAAAAATTACTATATAATCCTGAGGCATTACCCTTATGTGTTTGCATTTAGTAACAGAAGATGACATTATTCAACTACAAGCTCTCAGTTCCAAATGCTATGTCGCTACTCCCACAGCAATGACATAGCTGAAAAAACTGTATTTGCTAGGTCAACTTTTCTCTGCACCAAATCTCCTTTGAAGTGTTCAAGCCGGGGAGGAACACTAACAACACACAAACAAGGAAAAAAACATAGGCATGAAGGCAAAGCCCAAACAATCACAGTACTCCCTATTGGGATCATCATTGTGCGGTCTGTTGTATGCCCACCCAATACTTGTATTATTATGTATAGTGTATTATTTTACCCAATTGGAGGCATCTCACTCTTCTGAACATCTGATAAAGACATTTGATAAAAATACCAAATACAACTGAATAGGTAATCTATATTAAATCCCTTCTTTCAGACACCATCTTAAACCTTTTTGTGAAAGACATAGCATAAGGGCCCCTCATAATTTCTGTAGTCTATTTCTCCCCAAAGATGCATACCAGTATATGAGCTGGTTTAATGACTTCAAGTGCTTTTGCGAGTACTGAGGACATGGCTGTCAGCTGGTTTCTTATCTGTTCCGAAGGCATGCTTTGCAAATAAGGACCAAGTGGAGCATCTTCTCGAGTAGCATAATTCAAATCAGATCCAAAACTAAGAGTCCGAGAAGTGTGGTCAATACGAACCTTTGAAAAATAAATATTATCAATAGCTAAGTCTATATGCATAAATGAAGTCAAACTTCTGACAAAAATTTTCAACTGAACTTGAGAAAAAAATTAATGAAAGCATGTTGAATACAAAACCTACAAGATTAGCTCAGGAAAGCTTTAAATCGGTGCCAATGTACCAAAAGCTAAGAAACAACAGTTATGTGTTTTTAGTCCTCAAAGGCCTTGCCTGCCCCACTCACTATCCCCTTACAGCACATACCTGCAGGTCACAGTGCCTGGCTGCATCTACAATGGCACGTTCCAGTTGGAAAGCATCAACAAAAGGAACCAAAGAAGTCAAGCGAGAAAACTCAATGCTCTGATAAATTTGTGCCACCTGTATAAAAACACACACACACACACACACACACACACAAGGTTACTAAAAATAGCTCATCGTTTATTCAGTATTTTTTATATGCAGTCTTAAACAATCACTAGAGGCCTGGTGCACAGATTCATGCACAGGTGGGTAACTCGGCCTGGCCTGGGCCCTCTCGCAATCTGGGACCCCTTAGGAGATGTTGAAGAGCCAGTTTCGGCCAGATCACCGCAGGGCAGGCCAAGGGACCCCACCGGTGCACAATCAGGAGGGCTCCAGGGCACGTCCAGCCCTTCGTGCCCAGTCCCAATCAGCTGGACCATACCCCAGCAACAAGCTAACCTATTGGTCAGAGCATCTACACCCCGGTGGTCAGTGCATGTCATAGCAACTGCTCGAATGGTCGAATAGTTGAATACTTAGCATATTAGGCTTTTATTATATAGGATAGGATGGGAAGTAGAAATTATGCCCATTTTTCAGAGAAAAGAAGTTGAAGCTCAGAGTAGCTATGTTAATAGTATATTGCTGGATTTGGCATTCCAATAAAAGGTTCTCAAACCCAAGTCCTATGTTTGAACCAGCAGTCGCCAACCTTTCAGACCTCATGGACCACCAGATGGCAACTGCTGCTGTAAACCATCACCTCATACCATTTCTGAAAAGCATCATCTTTTCATAGTCTCATCAAACAAAACAAAAATACCTAACTGGTTACATATTTGCAGATAAAGACCAGCTACCTAATTCACCTGAACACTTTTTATAAAACTGTTTGTCTGAAGGAGACTGGCAGCATTACTACTTAGTTATACTGCTAATTAACCTTCAACTATTTGTATAGCACATGAGAAATAACACTGCTCACACACACAAGAAGAAAGCAGGTCAATGAAATGTGCGCAAATACTGAAGTGAACATGTAATAAAAGTCCCGCCCCCAAATGAAACAAATGAAAGACAAAACAGAAACTTTTAAGCCATATTATAAACTACAACAGTCAAACTTAAGAAATCAGACTAAAATATGTTAAAGGCTGATAATACCTAGTGTAAGCAGGAGAAAAGGCTATCTCATTTACGACTGGTGTGTCCCTTAATAGACTCTTTTTAGGAGCTACTAAAGTTTTAAATGTGTAAAGTCTATGACTAATTCTTATGCTACAGAAATCACAGAAGTATGCAAAGAGAAGTGTAGAATGCTCTCTGCAACATTTTTCTAATAGCAAAAAGCCTAGAAATACAGATTTATATCAATAGTCTGAATATATAAGTCTTAGACAATGAAAAGCCTTGTAGGTATTAAATGAAATAAGGTAGACCCTACTAAAAAGGGAAAATGTACAAAGATACTGTTCAACAAAAAAAGCAGTTGTAGCTCTAACCGGTTTGGCTCAGTGGATAGAGCGAGCGTTGGCCTGTGGACTGAAGGGTCCCAGGTTCGATTCGTCAAGGGCATGTACCTTGGTTGCAGGCACATCCCCAGTGGGGGGCGTGCAGGAGGCAGCTGATGTTTCTCTCTCACCGATGTTTCTAACTCTATCCCTCTCCCTTCCTCGTGGTAAAAAATCAATAAAATATATATTTTTTTAAAAAGCAGTTGTAAATTATGTAAAATTCATTTTTCATATCAAATAGATAAGACTAATTTTGGACAGGGAATAGAATTTTGGGAGATTTTCACTTCCTATGTCATTCCTAAATTTTTCAGGTTTGCAATCAAAACAATCAAGGAAGGAATTCCAGTTTTTACATAAAACATCCGTTTTCTTTTTTACCTGCTGCAGAAGACGGAGTATGGTGTTGTTTTGTAGCTGTGGGACATACTGTTGCAGCTCTGGTTCCTTTTCAGGTTGGTCCTTAACCCAATTTAGAACCTATAAAAATCCAGTATATTAAAAAAAAAAAAACTTACATTTTCTATGTAACAGATACTAAAACATCTACAGAACTTTTTCAGTTTCCTTAAAAAAAAGTATCAACACAACACAAAAAAAGTGCAGAATGTGTAATGAAGCTATGAATACTTGTCTGAGGGTGACTGACAGCAATGGCTAAGGCAAGCCATGCTGCTAATTGACCTCCACAGGTTTGTTTAGCACATCAGAAATATCTTTTCTCTTGAGATAAAGAAAAAAGACAATGAAGTGTGCACTGACTTCAAACACATAGGACAATACTCTCAATAAATAGAAATATATCTAAAACTGCACTAGGACAGACTATACGGTGATATAATCAAACATAAATGGAAAGGCTTACCTTTGTGACTCTCTCACAGAGTTTTAGGGGGTTAAATTCTACTTCCAGCCAATTGTAAAGGTCTTTCACTTCTGAGACAACGTATTGCAGTACATTGAACCTAACCTACAATAAACAAAACAAAAAGTTTAATTGCTAAAGGAAAATTTCCAACTGGGACTGAGAACTGATAAAAAAAAATACAGAATTAGAAATCTGGAAAATGATTAACAGGTAAAACATCAGTATTTAATCATGAATTATAAAACCTGACCATACAGTTTTCTGTTCAAAGCATACATTATGTGTGTGTGTATAAACACATATATATATATACATACATATATTCGTGTGTGTGTGTGTGTATATGAATGTTCCAATGTATACCAACCATATCGTTAATAAGGCCAATTCGTGTTGGTGGGGCTTGAAGACCTAGCAGTGTTGCAAGGCGCCGTTGTTTTTCAACTATGATACCATCCATATCCAGTAGTCGAGCAATATCGGTACGCTCAGGGGTGATAGGGATGGAAAGAGTGGCCAAAAGCACTCTAGTAGACATTCTGCAGAACAAAATTACAAATCTGTTAAATTTGTAAATGTTACTTGATAAGCAGAAAGACATTACTCTCTAACCATCTAGTATCATATGCCAGTGACAAACTATGTATATCACCATGTTAATGTGAACTACATTCATAAATATTCGTTAAAGCATGAGATTATTTATAAATGGACCATACTAAAATGAATACCTTAATAATAAAAACTTCATCCACCCACTTACTCCTGTCAAATTTGTTCTAAAAATAGGTTTTAAATACTTGTATGTGGACAGAAAGCTTATACCTTACCACTGTCTTTTACATTCCTAATATTCCATTCTTCTCAATTGCACACAAGCAGAATTGGACAAGATAGATACTGAAGCCCTAGCTGGTTTGGCTCACTGGATAGAGTGTCCGTTGGCCTGCGGACTTGAAGGTCCCAGGATTCCGGTCAAGGGCATGTACCTTGGTTGCAGGCACATCCCCAATGGGGAGTGTGCAGGAGGCAGCTGATCGATGCTTCTCTCTCATTGATGTTTCTAACTCTCTATCCCTCTCCCTTCCTCTCTGTAAAAAATCAATAAAATATATATATATATTTTAAAAAGATAGCTACCAAAGATCAAGAATACTACCCAAGCCCTAGCCAGTTTGGCCCAGTAGATAGAGCATCGGCCTGTGGACCAAAGGGTCCCAGGTTCAATTCTGGTCAAGAGCAGGTACCTTGGTTGCAGGCCCCTTCACATGCAGGAGGCAACCAATCGATGCGTTTCTTGCACATCAATATTTCTCTCTGTCTTTCCCTCTCTTTTCCACTCTCTCTGAAAATCAATGAAAACATATCCTAGGATGAGGATTTTAAAAAATAATAAAGGAAAACTAATTTTTAAAAAGACTATTACACAAGAATATCTGGAGACACTTTTGGTTGTCACAAACTGGAAGGACTGCTACTGGAATCCATTGGGTAGAGACAAGGAATGCTGCTAAACATCCTAATGCAAAGTCCCCCAACACAAAGGATTATCCAAACCAAATATTAATAGTGCAGAGGTTGAGAAACCCTAATCTAGAACATACTACCATGTCATTTAATAATAGATATTTGTTTCATAATGTCAGTTGTATCCAACTATAACATTCTTACCTTTGCATCTCTTCTTGAGTAAGATTCTTTCTCATTTCTCTAGATAGATGGTAAAGACGATGGAGTGTAGATGCATGAAAAAGAGCATTTCCAGATTTCCAAAAGACAGTTGAGACTTTGTTATAATAATTTGCCATTAACTGAGGTTTAGGTGGTTTTTTAGATAAAGAGAATAGCCCATGAATATCTTCCACAGCTTTGAATGCTTCCTAAAATTAGAAGTGTAAATTAGTCATTTCATCCTAAACAAAACAAAAATCTAATTCAAGTCTCATTTTGAAACCTAAAGCACAAAACATTTAATGAAAGTGCCAAATAAAATGTTTTCATGTATGGTTCTTTTTATTCATCTGTACCTGATATATTTCTCAAAACTGCCATAATTGCAAAAATACAAAATTCTTAAAACTCTTTAAAGTAGAACAAGCAGATTTGTTAAGAAAAATGTGTATAATATCACACCACTTGGGGAAATATATTTTAAAAATTTTGGAAGAATAGAACACACAACAGAAGTTATTCTGAGTTATAAGATCATGTATGAATATTGTCCTCTTTATATTTATCCATATTTTCTATAAGGAACACGCTTTCTTGTGTTCTATACAACTTTTTCCTCCTTAATTCATCAGGTAGTTATTTTAAGGGTGTCCCTACAGAAAAAGGAAGTTATCATAAGAAAACAGTGGGAAATCAAATCTCATTTTTCACCTGGCTGAAAAGTTATTGATTTCTCTGTAATTTCAATTCTAGGTCCAAAAGAAATTACCCAATTTGGCCTAGACTTCATTACCATATTTGGCCTAGAACCAAAATATTCTGAGATTCCCTGTTCAGAACTCTCCCTACTCCCTCAGACAATCTTAAATTCTTCACCATTAAAATTGACCAACAGATATCAAGATAAAGATGCTCAGGAAAGGGAGAAATATGGGCTGTTACCTGCCACAACTCCATGCTTATAGCGCTGTCCAACTGAACAAGCCTGGTCTCCAAATGCATAGACTGGCTCTCTGGATTATTAAGATTGATTGCTGTGCTTTGATTGTGGTGGCGTTGAATCTGAGACAAGTGCATTCTCAAATTGTCACACAGCTTACGGAATTCGGCTTTACGGGTGTATTGGAGGCAGAATTTGAAAGCTATAAGCATAAATGTAAAATGTATTAGGTACTTTCCACTATCAATTTAAGTATTGAATAAGTTTTATTTCATGTATTAAAATCAACTATTTAAATAAGATTTACCAAACTAATCATATCTTTAGAAGTGAGCAGAGTTGTAATTCACTTCATGTGCCCCGCCCACCTTTTGGATATAGTCATCAGCATGTCCTAGGACTAAAATATGGTTCTGAGTTTACGAATGGGAATTATTCAAATTTGGGTCTAAGAGGGACTCACCTTTCAAACACTTATTATTTCAAGTCCTAAAACAGCAAAAAAAAAAAAAAAAAAAAAGCCTTCTAGCCTGAAGTACAGACGACCCTTGAACAATACAGGTCTGAACTGTGCAGGTTCACTTATACACAGGTTTTTTGTTTTGTTTTGTTTTCGTTTTTTTCAGTAAGTACTGTAAATGTATTTTCTCTTCATTACAATTTTCTGAACATTTTCTTTTCTCTGGCTTACTTTAGCATAATACAGTATGTAATACTCATATAAAATATGAGTTAAATGATTATGTTATTGGTAAGACTTCTAGCTAACAGTAGACTGTTAGTTATGTTTTTAGGGAGTCAAATGTTCTATGTAAGATTTTCAACTGCATGGGGGGCCAGCACCCCTAACCCCCATACTGTTCAAATGTACAATGAACTTTGTTACCTAACTTGCATAGACATGAAGCTTTTGTACTAATGAAAACTGTACAAATTGGGGACTGTGGTAACCTAATTTCAACTGTGTACACAGACGTGCACAGGAAATACTTCCTGTCATTAAAACATTAATATTTCGCCCCGCTGGTGTGGTTCAGTAGTTGAGTGTTGTCCTTTGAATCAGGAGGTCGCAGTTCCATCCCCGGTCAAGACACATGCCCTGGTTTGCAGGCTCGATCCCCAGATGGGGGCATGCAGGAAGCAGCCAATCGATGTTTCTGTCATCCATACTTCTATCTATCCCTCTCCCTTCCTCTCTCTCTAATAATAAAAATAAATATCAATAAAAAGTTTATTTTTTCAATCACCTGGAAAACTCCAAAATGACTTTAAAAGGTCTTTCAATCATCAATGAAATATATTTCATATAAAATTACCTTAAATAGTAAAACAAATTTCTTAAAAAGTCACTTATTTACTTTTCAAGTGAATGCCAGTATTTCAATAGAGATAAAAACTGTAAAATTAACAGTTAATCTTTTGCAAAATCTATAAAAACTGTAAAATTAACAGTTAATCTTTTTGCAAAATTTGTTAAGATTTTTAAAAAATTATTACTGCTTTTTAGAGAGAGGGAGAAAGAAACACTGATGTGAGAGTAAAATATGGACCAACTGCCTCCTATACGCCACCCAACAGGATTGAACTTACAACCCGGGCATGTGCCCTGATCAGGAATCGAACCAGCAACCTTTCAGTGCCCAGGACAAGGGCCTGGGCTGCAAATTATATTCTTAAGTCAACTTTTCAAATCAGTTCTTGTTTTACCTTGTTGGGCAATATCATGGTAGAGACGCTCTACTCTAGAATTGTTTCGAAGAAGGTCCAAACACTGTCTGTATGACTCCCACAGGAATTTAACCCATGGAGTTAAAAGTAACCTGTCAGTACGATCCTGAGTGTCTTCGCCACTTACAGCACTTAGGAGAACACTACAAAAACATAAAATATATTGAAAACATGTTTAGACATGGTTTCCTACTTTGCCATGATGAAAACACCAAAACCAATTATCATTATAAAATAGTACATATTCTTCCTACAACTTTGGACACACTATAAAGGTGTCACACTTAGTGTTTGAATTCCCAATCCATAGTACAACCATTTAAATTAAAACATACCAACCTAAAGGTTGTAATTTTCCACTTTTATGAATTTTGACTAATACATGATTCTTTTGGTCACTATACATTTGAAATCTCAAAGATTAGCAATCTTTCTAATAAACACCTACATCAAATCAGGATGGAGACACATGTATAGAAAAACATAGAAAAGTTTATTAGCAGTTTAATCCACATACCTCTCAGGAGTTTGAATATTATCTAGATCTTCTATGTCTAAGACCATCTGCTGGGATTCTTCTTTAGCGGCTTCAGTTTTTTCCTCTGCCAATTTCAAATATGCCCTAACAACATCCTCTAGAGATTTGATGTTCACCTAAGAAAATAAATAAATAAATAAAACTTCCCCCAACAATATTATGACATAGCATATATTTACTTTGAATGGTAAACTCAAAATTACTAAATGCACTTATAAAAAAAAAATTAAACCCAGCTATGTTCATACCTGTTGACAAATGTTCTTATACTGGTATAATCCTTCTTTAGCCAAATGGCTCTTGCGAAGATCCACACAAAGTTCCAAGTATTTCAACATGATTGGTTCGTGTATTTTTTGCCATGTTCTATGTTTCTTACTTTTCATAACATCATAAAGAACATCCAAAGCAGGTTGCTTTTTGCCAACCTCAAGAAATTCTGGAAAGGTAATTCAGCAGAATTAAAATCAGTAATATATATTATACAAAAATCTAAATCTTGCTTTTTAAATTAGCTGTTTTACTTTCTGAACTCATTACCATCTCTTTTTAGGTCACATTTATTTTTGACTTCTAAAGCTATGCCAAAATTATCCAAGGCAAAACCATGAAAACCAGTTACTATCTCAAAATATGGTCTACAATTCCTCTGTACCAAACGTATCTTTCTAAATTATTTTAAAGTTCCAGAAACTGAAGTCATGAGGGAAAATAAGTTTCACCAACAAACGGAGAAAAGTGTTTTAGTCACCAGTGCTCTGATGTAATCTTTGCTAGTTCATGCTAAGACTTGAGGCAAGAAAAATACATTATGTTCCTTTAAGATCAATTGACTATGTCAGTCTATTTCTGGCCTCTTTATTCTGAATATTCTCTATTGATCTATGTATCTAGTCTTTTGCCAATACCTCACTGTCTTGATTCCTATAAAGAAACGCATGGTAAGGTCTTAGACCAGATAGTGTGAGTGTTCTAATGCTATTCTTTGACATTGTGTTGGCTATCCTAGGTTTTTTGCCTTTCATATAAACTTTAGAATTAGCTTGTACATCTACAAAATAACTCACTGGATTTTCAATTGGCATATTCTATACATCGAGTTTGGTAGAACTGACAACTTAAAATTTAGTCTGCCAAAACATGAGCAAAGAGTATGTCTCCACTTATCCCAGTCTAAACACGAGGAAATATTAAGACAGTTTCCCAATTGAGGGACATTCTATAAAATACCAAACCAGTACCCCTCAAAATTATCAAGGTCATCAATAAGGAAAGTCTAAGAAACTGTCACAACCAAGTAGCCTAAGGAGAGACAGGACAACTAAATGTGATGCATCCTGAATGAGATCCTGAAACACAAGAAGGACATTAGAGAAAGCTGAGGAAATATGAATGGAGTATGGCCTTGGTTAATAATAGTCCATCAGTATTTGTTCTTAGTTGTGACAAATATACCATTATACTGACATAAGATATTAATAGGGGAAACTGTGTGTGGTATATATGGGACAGAGCTCTCTCTGTACTACCTTTGCAATAATTCTGCAAATCTAAAACTTAGTTTCTACAATTAAGTTTATTTTTAAAACTGGGAGGAAAAAACGTTTTAGAATATACAGCAAAGAAACACTCCTTTGAATTTATTGCCAAGTAAAACTGAAGGCATTCTATATTTGGCAATATTTCAAAATCCAGTTCTAATCTCATGTTCTATGTATATTGCTCATTTTGAAATTCAGTCAAAAGCAAAAGGCTCCTCTATCACATCATTTCTGACTGAAGTTGAAATTTATCATATTGTTTATCATTTTTTGCTTTCTTTTATACAAACAATAAACTGGGGAGGGGGCTGGGAAGAACAGTTTAGGTCACCTGGTTATTTATGTTCAACTTAAATTCAATAATATGTAATTGCCAAATTTCACAAACAGTATCTTTTCATTGAACAACTTGGGAGCATTAAAACACTAGTTTTACACTATACAGGTACAAAATGTCTTAAAATACTACATCTTCATTTTTAAAAATCATTGTTTAATTTCCTCCTTAAAAAAAGAAATTTGGCCCTAGCTGATTTGGTTCAGTGGATAGAGCGTCAGCCTGCAGACTGAAGGGTCCCAGGTTTGATTCCAGTCAAGGACACATGCCCGGGTTGTAGGCTCAATTCCCAGTAGCGGACATGCAAGAGGCAGCCAATCAATGATTCCCTTTCATCACTGATGTTTCTCTCTCTCTCCCTTCCTCTCTAAAATTAATAAAAAATATGTATTAAAAATTTATTAAAAAGAAATCTTCCCGGCCAGTGTGGCCCAGTGTTCGTGCATCCCGCCATGAACCAGTAAGTCACTGGTTCAATTCCTGGTCAGGGCACATGCCTGAGTTGCAGGCTTGATTCCCCAGTGGAGGTGCCTGTAGGAGGCAGCGATCATTGGTGTTCCTCTCTCATCCATGTCTCTACATCGCTATCCCTCTCCCTAAACAACAAAAACATATTTTAAAAAAATCTTTGCCTTGGCCGATAGCTCAGTTGGTTTAAGTGTCACCCCAATATGCCAAGGCTTTGGATTCTATCTGGGTCAGAGCACATATAAGCAGCAGCCAATGACTGCATAAATAAATGGAACAAATGAATGTTTCTCTGTTATACTCCCCCTTCCTCTTTCTCTCTAAAAATCAGTAACTTTTTAGAAATATTTGACAAAGACTTAAGAGTAAACTAACAATGTATATAGCATTATCTACCATGCAACTCTGTGCTAAGTAAAGAACAGGCAAAAAGGCCCCTTATGTGGGGGTTTTACTACAACTACAGGTTTAGTAATTCTCTAACATTTCTTCTTCCAATTACCACATCTCTCAGGAATGTTGACTGTGAAATTTTTTGCCCTGAGAAAGCTACAAACAATATTATAACTCTAGTATAGAAAAAGCTTGCAACAGGATAAATCACAACACAACATACTGAAATAAATACCTTTATACAATATCCTACTTCAGGGGTCCTCAAACTTTTTAAACAGGGAGCCAGTTCACTGTCCCTCAGACTGTTGGAGGGCCGGACTACAGTTTTTTAAAAAAACTATGAACAAATTCCTAGCACACTGCACATGTCTTATTTTAAGCAGGACAGGCAGCGGCGGCAAAAACACCGGCCTGCGGACCGTAGTTTGAGGATGCCTGCCCTACTTCATCAAATATTCCTCATATGTAAATGATTGCAAATCCCTCTTCAAATTAATAAACTGAATAATATTTCAGTTATGAGAGTAAGTCCATTTTCAGTTGTCAATTTTATTACACCCTCTCCCCCAAAATGCTACAAAATGAAACAAGACATAATATAACTAGATATCTTGTTGGAATAATAAACCTTTCCTGTTTTAAGGGGCAGACCTACCAATCTTATTCCTGGAGCATGCACGTAAGGTTATTTTCTAAAATGCAACAGAATTTAGATTTTTTTTCACAACTATTTAACAAAAACCATATCCATCAGCCAAGAATTGGGGAGCAAATAAATGTTTTTAAATTTATCCTTTACATTGAAAATATGAACAGCCCTGGCCAGTTTGGCTCAGTGGATAGAGCGTCAGCCTGTGGCCTGAAAGGTCTCAGGTTCGAATCTGTCAAGGGCACATGCGCCAGTTTTGTGGGCTCAGTCCTCAGTAGGCAGCCAATCAATGATTCTCACTGATGTTTCTCTCTCTCCCTCTCTCTTCCTCTCTGAAATCAATAAAAAAAATTTTTAATTGAGTTCTTACAGAGAGGAAGGGAGAGAGAGAGTTAGAAACATCGATGAGAGAGAAACATCGATCAGCTGCCTCCTGCACACCTCCTACTGGGGATGTGCCCGCAACCAAGGTACATGCCCTTGACCGGAATCGAACCTGGGACCTTTCAGTCCGCAGGCTGACGCTCTATCCACTGAGCCAAAGTGGTTAGGGCTAAAAATATTTTTTTAAAAGAAAATATTGTTAACAGCAGCACTAAAATAACCTATTCTATACACTTCCCAATCTTATATTAAAGATTTAAATCTTACATTACGGTATATAAGTTTTGTCAATATCTTGTAACATAAAATAGGGACAAAGAGAGTTGAAGTTGAGAGCTGGCCCCAGTATGGTGTGATGACAAAATACTGAACTGTCTAAAAATAGTTCACTTTCCCAATCTCTGATTTTTAAATGGAAAAGTGTAATTTCTTAACGATATTCTAAAAATAAAAAGTCTTGCTTAGGAATAGAATTAAAAGTATTTTCACTCGGCCCTAATCGGTTTGGTTCAGTGGATAGAGCGTCGGCCTGCAGACTGAAAGGTCCCAGGTTCGATTCCGATCAAGGGCATGTACCTTGGTTGTGGGCACATCCCCAGTAGGGGGTGTGCAGGAGGCAGCTGATCGATGTTTCTCTCTCATCGATGTTTCTAACTCTCTATCCCTTTCCCTTCTTCTCTGTAAAAAATGAATAAATTTAAAAAAAAAGAATGAGCTATGTGACTAAAAATGTTTTAATTTGCTTCCAAATCCCATACCATATTTTTAAGCAAACCACCAAAGCAAATGCATTAAAAAAATAATTAATAGGACAAACACTTCAACCATCAACAAATAGCAACAAAAAACATGGATACCAGGTAAGGATATTTTTAAAAGAAAAAAACTAGAATGGGAACAGATTTCTCATGATAATCCATGTCTTTTCCCTAACATATACAAGGAGGATTTAGATGTAGTTCCTCTGAATTATCTGATTTGGGGTGGAGGGTGGGGATGAATATGGAAAGAACTGTCACACTAAAGGCTCTATTTCAGTGTTTAAGAGTGTTCCTTCCTTTCCAGATTGATACCCTGAGAAAAAATAAAAATCTGGAATTATAAACTATTAATGCATTCTGAGTTTACCTTCCAGATACAATGACTGAAAATATGTGTCTGTCTATAAAGAAAAAGGTTAGGTGAACCTCTCAATCTTACTAGTTTGTGCAGCAGACCAAGTAGATCAGCTATATTGTCACACAATTTGTGGGTTTAATAACAACTATTTTTAAATCCCCCAGGCAGTTTCATTAAAAAGCTATTACAGGGTCAGAAGCAGCTAATTTGGCACTACTAACAATATAATCTGGAAAAAGGGCTTTTCCCAAGTGATACCAGGCTTATGATTTTTTTTGCCTGTAACTGTGGGGCCAAGCTCTCATCTTCCTGAATAATTATTGCAATTGTTTCCAAAAACACTGCTCTGATATACAGACTCAGGGTGACCTAAAGGACTATCTACTTAAATGCATCCACATTTTATTGAGGTAACGCAATGGATTACGTCTTGATGTGTTTGAAGTTACAAATGTCAGATAAAACACTTAAAGTGAGGTTATTCCCGTGGAAGGAAAGGGGCTTTTATTATCATCCTACTTATGTTTTTAAGCAGTGCCAGTCGTCAGCTCCGTTCTGCTCACTTTGACACTGTGAAGAGAGATTACTCACAGGATCAAAGGTACAGAAACGAATGACCAAGCATTTCATCTCCACCACAGGAACACCCATCTCACAGCTTAAACGAGCTGGGGGAGCCCAGAGCCTTTGTGTAAAACTACAGGAAAATTCACTCCCGGCCGGCAGTATCCTTCCCATCTTGCCTAATTTTAGATGCTTTGCCCAACTTCCCCTTCATGAATCAAATCTTCAACTTAGAAAATGTGAAAGAAAAAAAAAGGTTTTTAAGATTTGTTACACATCATGTATCTCTCTACTAAGTTTAAAAAGTTACTGAAATATTAAGTTCCTGTGAAGCTTCAGGAGGGAGGAGGGAGGGAAGTAAAGCCTGGACACATCCACTGAGTGAGTAACCGCAGGCCCTGGAGATGACAGTGCTTTCGCCTCTCAGGAAGGGGAAGGAAGCTGTTGGCAAAAGCATCCAACTGCCTGCAAAACAGATCCACAACAGCAAACCCAGGAGAACTTTACCCAAGTCGTTTAATGCAATGGTCAATTTTGAAACTTAAAAAAAAAATACCCTAACTTTGCTACAGTTTATCTTTATTTTGTAGTAGTAAGTTTCGATCTATTTTCTTTCCCATAAACTTAACAGACCCCCCTGTTCTAACCATGAGATAGCTGGTTGATCGGATCTTTAGGGGTAATTTTTTTTTAACAATTACTCTGTCCACAGAATGTAGAATCAACCTATTCCCGACTGTCGCCTCGCTCAGAATGGTTACTTTTAGTTAAAATAAGCATGTGACAGACACATCTCTAGCCGGGCTAGACCAACTTTATGGAACGACTGACACCGACCTTTCCCAAAGGGGAATTTCCAAGCCAGCTAACAAAATAAGCCCCGCGCACGGAACTCGGTCACACACGGGGCTCATCCATCGGCCACACGGATGAGACCCAGGACTCGTGTGGGTGGAGGAAGGGCGAAGACCAGGGCTAGCGGGCGCCCCGACCAACCGCGAGGCCAGCAAAACCCTAAACAAGAAAACTTCTTAATTTAACTGAAGGCCCGGGGCAGGCACCGTGCATCTGAACTCGCCACGGAACCGATGCCTCCTGAGCACGTCGGGACACGCACAGGCCCACGCGGGACCTCGAGGCCGCCGGCAGCCACGCCGCGGCGGACCAGCGACTCCTCGGGACGCCCGGGGACCTGCTTCATCCCGGGCCCGGCCGCTCGCTCCCGGAGTGACCTTGGGCCAACCATGCTCTCCCTCTATCTAGGCCTCAGTTTCGCTCTCTTCGGGGCGAGAGCGGGAAGGCTTTCAGTTCACAGCATTCACTCGGGCCCAACTTCCTGTGACTCCGAACGGGCTTTGGGGCAGCCAATAATCAATGCCAGGAAGCAAGAAAGAAAAAAAAAAAAAACACCCAGAAAACCGGTTCTGTGGGTCAGAGGACCCGAGGCAAAGGCACCGCGGCTGGAAGAAGAGCGAGTGGACCCTGACCCAGCGGGGCACCGCGCGGCATGCGGGGGGCGGGGGGCCCGGGGGAGGGCCGGAGGTGGGACCGCCGGGCTCCCGGCCCCGGCGGGAGGTGGAGTCGAGGTTCTCGCGTGCATTGTCCCCGGGAGGGAGCCATGTTTCTTCCTCCCCGGCACTCCCAGATGGCGGCCCGGGGCGCGGGGGCCGAAGCAGACGAAAGCCCCAGGGCCCGGAGAGCGAGGCGGGGGAAGGCTGGGTGGAGGAGCCGGCTCCAGCCCGGGTGGCTCGGTCTCCGGGGCGGCGGCGCCCCAAGACGCGACGGGGGGGACGGAAGGCCCCCAGGGCGACGGTTCCCGGCTCCGCGCCTCCCACTCCCGGGTCAGTTGGGACGAGAAGGGGAACCATGCCCAACTACGGCCTGGGACGGCGGCAGGCAGGCCGCATCGACCGCCCTCTCCGGCCGCAGGCAGGCAGCGGACCAGCGAGAAGCAGGCGCGGGCCCCCCGACCTCTGAGGCCTCGGCCACCCCAGCCCGGAGCGCCCCGACCCCCTACTCACCGTTGGCGCGTTTGAGGGCATTTTCCGGCCTCTGGAAATAGGCCGGCATCTTGGCGGCAGCCTCAGCTCACCCAGCGTCAGGGAACTCCTTAGTGGCCCGGGCCGAAGGGGAACCAGCGCGAGGTCCCACGCGCCTCACCAGCACTCGCCCGCGCCCAGCCAGCCAGCCAGCGATGGAAAGGAGGGGCCCACGTGACCTCCGCGCGGCGGCGGCGCCGCGGCCCAGGCCCCGGATGTAGGGGGCGGGCCTCCGCGTGCGCACCACCCGTCCCCCGCGCGCAGGCGCGCTGGCTCTACGCGCGGCGGCTGACGTGGCGGCGGCCGGCGCCCTCCGCGCGCATAGGTCCCCCCTCGGAACCCCGAGGTTGAAGGCGAGGGGAGCGATTCTCAGGCCCCTGCCCGCTCAGGCGACACTCGGGCTGGGAAAGGTGAGATTTGGGTCGGAGCTTCTGTCTCACTGGAAGGCAGGCGTCTGCACAGATTTATTTTTGCCATGATTTGTGCGGAGCCGTGCAGAGTTGGAATCAGTCCGGTGCACCCGCCCGAGCAGCGGTTCTCAACCTGTGGGTCGCGACCCCTTTGGCGGTCGAACGACTCTTTCACGGGAGTCGCCTACGACCATCCTGCATATCAGATATTTACGTTACGATTCATAACAGTAGCGACATGTGACGAAGTGGCAACGAAAATAATTTTATGTTTGGGTCACCATGTGGGGAACTATATTTAAAGGGCCAGAAGGTTGAGAACCACTGGTAGGGAATGGCCGGTCTGGGCTGAGTGAAAATGCGGAATGTATCCCTTTAACGGAAATGCACTGAGCAGGTGTTCTCAGGTCAGCGCTGCTCACCTCCGGGAAAAGTGGTGGCCAGTCACTTCAGGGACTCGCACGGGAGGAGCGAGGCGCTGGGTAACTACAGAAGCGAGCTCATGTCACATCTAGTAACATAAAAGCGTGGGTGAGTCCCAGCCGGTGTTGTTCAGTGGGTAGAGCGTCGGCCTGCGGACTGAAGGGTACCGGGTTCCATTCCAGTGAAGTGCACCTGCCTGGGCTGCGGGCTCCATCCCCGTAGAGGCGTGCAAGAGGCAGCAGGTCAATGATTCTCATCATAGATGTTTCTCTCTCTCCCTCTCCCTCAAGTATTTTTTAAAAATAAAATGTTGGTGACACAGAGATTGCCTGAGTGAGGGGGGGAAGGGGTCCCAGGCAAGGCTAATGGGGAGCTATGAACTTAAAGACGGGGACAGACTGGTGACAGCAACCTGGCAGAGGGCAAAAGCGCTGCAGCAGGACACCCTGCACGTGACAAACGTACGAGAAATGAGCACTGGTGACGAGAAAATCCATGTATAACTGGCCTTTTGCTGCAGTCTTCATTGTTGATTAATAACCTCGAGGTTGAAACATTATTTACACCTACAGTTTGAAAGCCACTTACACCGAATGTACTTGCTCAAGCCCTTGGTCTGAAATTCAGATGACTTGAGAAGAAAAATTCAGGCAGCAGCACTGGAATAAATTATGGCAACTCGTATTACACATTTTGTAATAAAGTCATTTTGCGTCTGGTACGGTATTTGTGAATAATTTGTGTATAGGTGAACTAGTGAGTACTACATTAATGAACAAGAAAACCACGGTATATACACACAAAAAGAATTTCCCCTCATTTTTTCTGCCTCAGCAAATAGGTGTGTGTGTATTTTCCATTCAACTGTAAATTTATCACTATGAAACAATTGGGGGGAAATGCAGATGGACAAAGAAAAATAAATCACAAATTCTAAAAAAAAAAAGATTATTTTTAAATTAAAATGCAGAGAGTTCTTCCTCCAGAATGTTTAAACCACTCCAAATGGGTGAGCTTACTCCCCAAAAACATAAGAGCCAGACAGCGTTGGGCAGCAAGTACTAAGAAGCTGTAGGAACTGTTTTATGGGGCAGGATCAAGACTCGTGTGTGTATATAATAATTAAGTCAAAATTAAAGAGCTACACATAAAAGCGAATATAGCTTTTAAATGCTGTAGATAAAAAAACTAGTAGGCCATAGAGAGACGTAACAGGATAAAGTAGAAGGAAACCAGGCCTAAATATCAGAAAAAGCTTTCCAACATTCTTATCTTTCCATTATCCTATCTGAATGGAAACGGTAATAAAATGAAGTCATTAACTAATACTCTTTATTTGGCAGACCCAAAACAGGGCAAACACTAGAAAATTGGGAGGTAAAATGAAATCCAGTATCTCTATTTCTTTACCTTTTCTCTCTCAAGTTAAAGCATGTGAAGTATTTCGGAATAGCCAAATTTACTTAAGTGCACTAAGTAAAGTTATTTTGAGTCTGGTACTGTATTTGTGAATAAGTAAAGGTATAATGTCAATTTCCAGAATAAATTTACCTATGAAATTCAACCAACAGGTATTCAGTACCAACTAATAGCCGTAATGTTAGATGCTGGGAATAAAAAGACATAACATGCCTGGTTTCAAGGACTTGATTCACTGGTGCAGGTGATACAAGATAAGATCTATACTGGGCCAGGAGAAAAGCAACTTGCTGTTGATTAATGCTCACTTATGCGAAAACTAGAGGCCCAGTGCACAAAATTCGTGCACTCAGGGAAGTCCCTCAGCCCGACCTGTGCCCTCTCGCAGTCTGGGAGCCCTCAGGGGATACCTGACTGACAGCTTAGGCCCACTCTCCTGTCAGTTGGACATCCTCAGCACTGTTGCAGAGGTGAGAGAGGCTCCTGCCACCTCCATTGTGCTTGCCAACTGTGAGCCTGGCTTCTGGCTGAGTGGCATTTCCCCTGTTGGAGTGCACTGACCACCAAGGGGCAGCTCTTGCATTGATTGCCTGCCCCCTGGTGGTCAGTGTGTGTCATTAGCAACTGGTCATTCCACTGTTTGGTCAATTTGCATATTAGCCTTTTATTATAGGACTAGAAGTCTGGTGCATGAAATTTGTGTATGGGTAGGGTCCCTAGGCCTGACCAGAGATCAGGGCTGACCTCTGAGGTGACCAGAAGGGCAATCAGGGAGACCCCCATTGGCACCTGCATTGGCCAGCCTGGCACTGCCTGCTCGCCAGCCCCGCCCCCCGCCACCGCCACCAGTCACCTTCCTCTGCCGGGCAACCAGCGGGGTGATCAGGGGCCCCTGCTGGCACCCGCCTTGGCTGGCCTGGGGCCTGCGGATTGGAAGCAGCTCCTGTGTTGACCATCTGCTCTCTGGTGATCAGTGCTGGTCATCGCAACAGGTCATTCCACCATTTGGTTGATTTGCATGTTAGACTTTTATTACTAGTATATAGGATAGGATAAGCAACCCGAATATATTAGAAACCACTTTAGAAAATGGTAAGAGGAAGTGATCAGATTGATGAAGGATTTTTTTCTTAATGAAGCTACTTTTATACTACATATGACTGGATAATTTCTCTTAATATGATATTTTGGGGGGTTTTCTGACTTGAGGGGAGTAAATAAGATTCTCAAAAACACAGTTGTTAAGGGGAAAACAGAGGTATTACCTTATACATAATATCTCACAGCTTTAAAACAAGTAAACAGAATGCTTTTACATTCATCATTTTGTTTATGTAATGATGATATTTATACTGATGAGCATAAATTTCAGAGAGGTAAACTAAGATTCATGGTTATACATTCATTCAACAAACCTTTATCAAGTGTGTACCATATGCCACACATGGGAAGTAAGCACCTATAGGTACACAGCAGTGAATGGGGCAGATGTGGTTCCTGCCTCTTAGACTTTGCTTTCTAGAGAGAGAGAGACTCCAAGCACTTGCCAGAAGCTCTATGAAGACAGGAGACACCACTCCCCGCTAAGCCCCCATTGTCTCTCCAGGCCCATCACTCACCACACCCAAAGTCTTTTGGAGCCTTAGATAGCTCTGTCTCCCACCCCTAACAGGAGGCATGCCACCACTTCACTTGGAACATTCTTCACCACCTTCCATTTATTGCTCTGATGACAGCCACCTATTTATACTTCAGGTTCAACGTCACTTCCTCCAGGATTCTTCTCTGACCCCCCCCCCCAATTAGTTTAGATGCCAAGGCAGTGAGCACTAACAACATCCTGCCTGCACTGATCATACTTCAGTATAATTACTCACAGACTGCGCTTAGAGAGGAGAAGGACCATCTCTGTGTTGTTCACCATGTGTCACTAATGCCTCGCAGAGTATCGGGCAAATAGGATGCTCTCAAAAAATGCTAGTGAGCCCGGCTGGCATGGCTCAGTGGTTGGGCATTGAACCTGTGAACTAGGAGGTCACAGTTTGATTCCCTGTCAGGGCACATGCCTGGGTTGAGGGCTCAATCCCCAGCAGGGGGTGTGCAGGAGGGAGCCAACCAAAGCTTCTCTCTCATCATTGATGTTTCTTTTTCTCCCTCTCCCTTCCTCTCTGAAATCGATAAAAATGTACTTAAAATAAATAAATGAAATGAATCCAGCTCCTATGCACTAATGCATTGGGTTCCATCTCTGCTCACACACGGGTTCATCATGCCGTCTTTCCTGAGACACTGTCTTCCCGTGGCTCCCAGGTTCACCCTTGCCTCCTTTTCTTCCTGCCTCTCTGAATACCCAGTCTCCTTTGCTGATGTCTCCTTGCCACTCTGACCTCTAAGGTTGAAAAGTCCCAGGGCCACGTCCCTGGACCTCTTCCCTCGATAACTACATCCATCTCTTGTTTCTAGCTCATGGCTTTAGACATCACCTCTATGTTTATAAGTTACAAAACTGCATCACCAACACTTGGCCTGTCTCCTGCAAGGCAGTCAGTCTCACACCCAGATGCCTATTTGACACATCCATTAAATGTTTGACATACAGCATAACCCCGCCTGCCCAAGACCAGACGCCTGGTGTCTTCTGCCTCCACCCTGCTGCTGCTGTCATTTTGCCCTTGTAAAAGGAGGGCAGCCTTGTTCTTACGGTTGCTCAAGCCAAAAATGTTGGAGACGTCCTTGACTACTTTTTCTCTCACTTCCCCACATCTATTCAGTCCTTCAACAAATCCCCTATCTACCTCCACAGCTATCACTCTGGTCCCAGCCACCCTCATTTCTCACCTGGAGCGTATAATGGCCTGCTAACCTGTCTTCCTGTTTCCCCTTCGCTCCCTTCTCTTTACTCTCCACATAGCAAGCAGGGAATCCTTTCAGAACAAAAGTGAGATGATCATGTCAGTCCCCCATCAAGACCTTCTGTGGCTCCCCAGCTCATGCAGTGATAGTCCAAGTCCTTATAATGACCTGTAGGGCCCTATCCAACTCCTCCCCTTGCCCTTGTCCCTCCCATCCCACACCAGTGTCACCTTTTCCATGATGTCTTCCCTCAACTCTTTAATGAAGTAACCTACCTTCCTCTCATATTTCCAAACACCTTTCTCTCTCTTTTTTAAAATATATTTTTATTGATTTCAGAGAGGAAGGAGGAGAGAGAGAGAGAGAGAGAGAGAAACATCAATGATGATAGAGAATCATTGATCGCCTGCCTCTTGCATGCCTCCTCCTGGGATTGGAGCCCACAATCCGGGCATGTGCCCTTGACCAGAATGGAACCTGGGACCCTTCTGTCCACAGGCTGATGCTCTATCCACTTAGCCAAACTGGCTAAGGCCACCTTTCTCTTTTTAAAAAAGTTTTTCTCCGTAGCCTTTATTTGCTTATCACCATTTGATCCCTCAACATATTTTATGAGTTTGTCTTTACTGTCTAGACTATAATAAGTTTGACGAGGGCAGGGATTTGTTTCTGTTTTGTTCAACTGCTGTATCTCTAATATCTATTCTGCCTGGCACAGAGGAAGTACTCTATAAATATTTGTTGAAAAAAATGACTTAACTGATTAAAGCAAGCCTCCTGTATTATAATTGCCATCTGCAAGTTGTTCTCCCCTCTGACCCCGGAAGTCCCTTGAAGGTAAAGACTGGGATGGTTCATCTTAGTGTATGGACAGCACCTGGCACATGGTCAACCCCAGAAGGTGGTTTTTTAGTGCATGCTTCAGAGCACCTGATGGTTCCAGCTTCGTGATTGCAAACAAGGTCCGAAACCTCACAGTCTTGCATTCCTAGCCATGCAAGTGTCCAACTGGGATTGGAAATGTTTCCAACAGTGGTGAACCAAGGGCCGATGGGTGCACTGTGCCTGCGCCAGGCAGTTCTCACGGAACCTTTAGGTTCTGCAAATTGAAAGCAGGAAATTGGGATGCAGATTCACTTGAGTATATTTTTAGCAGAAAGATATCCTGGCAGTATTTGTACAAATGCATACACCCGTGAGTCCTCATCCATTAATATTTTGCCAGACTCCAGGAGAGCGCTGAAGGAGAGCTAAAGGCATGTTTGTGGGAACTGGAGCACATACTTACACATGCCATGCCTTGAAGCCCAGCTCCTGCTTGGAAATTTAGGAAATTAAGCCCAAAGCTACACAAAACAACAGGATGAAGAAAACAGAATGAGTAAGACACTGTGCATCGTGGTTTGGGGTGTGGTTTGAAAACAAGCGTCTCTGTTAAATGTGTAAAATATGATTAGAAGGAACCCTGCAACCACAGGGCGTGGGCTTTCCTCTTGGGTTTGTGGATATTAGACCATCTTACATGGACCTTTTCAGTGTGTTATCTTCTCAGGGAGCAACCGAAATGGCCCCTCCGCAGGGATTTCCTCCTCCTCTCCTGGCACCCAACCTGATCCTAAATTCCACCCTAGGTCAGTCCTCAGCAGAGCATCCCTTACTCAGGGACACTTCCCCTAGTCTCCTTGGTTATTGCCTGTCTCACCACACTAGATGGTAAGCTCTCAGGGACCAAGTTTGTCTTGTTCACCATCGTTTCCCCAGGGCCTGGAACTGCGCCTGGCACAGGGAGGGCACTCCATAAACATGAGATGTGCGAACTGTGAGAATAAACGAGTCATCTTTTCTGTCAAAGAACAGTCTAGACAGCCGCCATTTCGGCGTGTCAGTTGGCAGCCACCATGTTGGCTGCATGACTTGCAGCTCCCCTGGGGGTCACCATCTTGAACTGCAAAGAACAATAAGTCAATCAGGAAAGACTGCACCTGAGCTCCAGTCAAGCGTGAGGGACAGGTCAGTGCATCAGAATGAAAAAGCAGAGCAGACTGCCGGCTCAGTGTGCGTGTGCTCCCAGACCCTGTGCTGCGCACCCTCCTGCAGGAGCAAAGATACTTGCCTTGCTGCTTGGCTCCCGAGTGCGATTTGTGTTCTACCAGGACCCCTGAATTTGGGGGCTCACCTTATTTCTTACAGAATAAATAAAGGAATGGAGACTGGTGGTAGGTAGATTCTAGGAGGGCCCCCCGAGACTCCACCTTATATAATACCTGGGACTGTAAATATGATGTGTTATTATTCCTGTGATTAGGTTATACATGTTACAATTGATGAAAAAGGAGAGCTATCTGGGTTGGTCTGACTAAACAAACGAGCCCTTTAAGTCTCTTTAAAGCATTCAAACAGATTCAAAGCAAGCATGAGAGGAAATATGGAGGGATCTACATGGCAAGGAATTGCAGATGGCCTCTGAAAGCTGAGAGCAGTCCGCCAGCCAACAGCCAGCCAATGAACAGAGACCACAGTCCTACAACTGCAAAGATCTGAATTCCATCGACAACTTGGATGAGTGTAGAGGCAAATTCTTCCCCAGAGTCTCCAGAAAGGAATGCAGCTTGACCAGCACCTGGACTTCAGTCTGACAAAACCCTGAATGGAGAACCTAATCATGCAGTGCCTGGACTTATGAACTACAGAACTGTGAGCTAATAAATGGGTGTTGTTTTATTTTTTAAAGTATATTTTTAGTAGAGGCCTGGTGCACAAATTCGTGTATGGGTGGGGTCCCTCTGCCTGGCCGGTAATCAGAGCTGATTGGGGCAGGCCAGCCAGGGGGAGGAACTATGTGAGGTTGGCCAGCTGTGGGAGGTTGGCTGTGGGAGCGCACTGACCACCAGGGGGCAGCTCCTGTGTTGAGCTTCTTCCCTCTGGTGGTCAGTGTGTGTCATAGCAACCAGTCGTTTGTAACAGTTGCTTAGGCTTTCATATATATAGATTGATTTTAGAAATGAAGGGAGAGGGAGAGAGACAGAAACATCAATGATGAGAGAGAATCATTGATCGGTTGCCTCCTGCACGTCCCACAGTGGGGATTGAGCCTGCAACCTGGCATGTGCCCTGACCGGGAATTGAACCATGACCTCTTGGTTCATAGGTCGATAATCAACCACTGAGGCACAATGGCTAGGCTAAATTACTACTAAGTTTGTGGTAATTTTATTTGTTACACAGCAATAGAAAATTAATACAGAGACCTTAACAGTTGTCTCCATATTAGCAGAGAAGGAAGAATGAAGCACTAATGGAGCCTAAAATTCTAAAGTGATTTTGCCTTGCATGAAATGAAAACAAAGGCGCAGCACAGTGGAGGACAAAGGCAAATTGTATAGGTTTAACTGTACAAATTTAGATTGTTGAGCAAAGCCCCATAGAAGGAATCAGAGATTGCTCCACATTGGTGTTCTGTTTGTTGTTCTCTTAAGAGAAAGTTTATTTAGACAGTCACAGAGGTAGAGAAAGTAAGTGGTAGAAGAAATGGGCGCAGGAAACAAGTTACTGAAGCAAAAGAAAGAGCCCTTGGAGCTTAGGAGAGAGAGAGGTAAAGGTGTAATGCACCCGGAGAGAAGAGGGGGAGGGGAAAGACGCAGGCATGTCCCTGGAGTTAGAGCACCTCCACGGTGTTTTAGAACTAGGGGGTATGTTTTATTTCCTAGAGAACTGGATTACAAATACATCGCAGTTCATCCTGTAAGCATGCCACATTTGGAGTTTGACATGGCTTCAAACCCCAGCTTTGCCATTTACTAGCACTATGACTTTAGGCAAGTAATCTCTCTGAGCCTCGGTTTTATCATCTGTGTAAGGCACAGCTCAATGGAGGACAAAGGCAAATTGTGTAGGTTTAACTGTACAAATTTAATGATGAGTTTGGTTGATGTTTCAATGAGATACTACCTGTAGCATTCAGCATAATCCCTGACACAAGCTCTCTAGAGATAATTTTCACATATATACATAGAAGAGGGACAAAAACAATGCATGGAATATGTATAGCCTCTTTCTGCCACCTTAGCTACTCTAATATTCTGATATTAGCTTTCACCCCTACCTTCCCTTTTTTCCCACCTATTAATATATTCATTAGGTACATAGGGTAGTGAGTTGGGAAGACAGCTGGAGAAGTGGCATAGAGACTCAAGTAAGAAAGGGTGGAGATAAGAAAAGAGGAAGAATAGAGGGTCAGGGAAAGGCTAATGGTGAAGAAAAGGAAAGAGAAGACCTAACTGGTTTGCTTAGTGGGTAGACCGTTGGCCTGGGGACTGAAGGGTCCTGAGTTCGATTCCAGTCAAGGGCACATGCCTGGGTTGTGGGCTCAATCCCCAGTGTAGGAGGCAGCCGATCAATGAGTCTCTCTGATCATCATTGATGTTTCTATCTCTCTCATCCTCTCCCTTCCTCTCTGAAATCAATAAAAATATATTAAAAAAAAAAGAATCAACCAATGAATGCATAAATAAGTGGAACAACAAATCAGTGTTTCCCTCTCTCCCTTCCTCTCTCTCTCTCTCTTTTAAAAATAAAAATAACAATCACGGTAGGTAATGAATTTTTACACTCTTTAAAGTTCTTAGAAAAAATGTAGGTAAGGATCTGAATTTATTTTAATTACAGTTTCCTTGCTGAACTGTTTCTTTTAATGCAACACAGCTCCAAAGCTAGGCTTCCTGGGGGCTGGGATCTACTCAGGTTCCATTATCAGCACCCTGAAACTGTGGAGATACAAGAAGGACTACTGCCTTTGGGGTATGTTCTGGAAGCCAGTTAACCCTCAGGACAATGTCAGGGAAATTGACTGGAGCTCCTTCCAGAGGTGGCCAAGCTGGCTTGGAAACCCTTACAATAGCTGCCTCTCCAGTGGCTCTCTTAGCTGACACATGCCTAATCTCTCATTAAATCCAATTATGGGAAAAAGATAAAAAGAGCCAGTTTAGCTCCCAGGGACCTGGGAATTAGAACATCTGTGACCGCCTTACAATCCCTTGTCCACACACCCAGACAGTTTGGGCATTTTTCCAGTCCACAGTAGTGCCAACCACTTCTTATTCTTTTCCTGGGGAGTAATGAGCGAGCAGCCTGTGCAAACAGGACATAGCTGGCTGAGATTGCCATCCTTAGAAAAGCAGGCTTGGCTGGTGTCTGCGAACTTCAATTTCGGGAGTGCTCCCACCATTCCCAAGATTTATAGGTGTGACTGACTATGCCTAAACTTTTTGTACAAACAATGGAGTTTGTGCTGAGCGTGTTTCCTTCTGAGAGCCTGGAATTTTGGTATGTGTTAGGCAGAAGATGCTTACTTGACTGGCCCCCAATAAAAAACCTGAGTCTCTAATGAGCACTGGGTCTTTAATGAGCTTCCCTGGTCAACAATATTTCATGTGTGTTGTCACAACTTGTTGCTGGAGGAATTAAGTGCATCCTGTGTGAAGCCGCTAGGAGAGGACTTCTGGAAGCATGGGTCTACTTTTCTCTGGACACCACCCCATGTGCCTTTCCCCTTTGCTGATTTCACTTTGTATTCTCTGGCAGTAGTAAGTCATAGCCATGAGGACAGCTATATGCTGAATCATGCAAGTCCCTCAACAAGTTATTGAGTCTAAGGCTGGTTTTGGGAACCTCCTACACAAGGCTATCTCTATAAAAATAGCATATAAGCTTTTTTTCTTCATTCAGATCTTCATTGGGAGAGGTACAGAGGACAGGATAAATAGTTCCATTTGATCCCTGAGGAAACAAGCACAGAGAAGAAAGGCAACATAGTGAGGTTTCATAGCTAAGATGGCAGAGCTGGGACTAGAATTCGGGTTTGTCTGTTTCCACATCCCAGTTCCTTCCATTAGTGACAGTTCAACAATCTTATTGCTAAAGGTTGGGAATATCTCCCTTCCTTCTCTCAATCCCTGTTTTCTTTCCTCTTAACTCTGGTGAACCTGTCTGGCAGGTCTGACAGCACCTAGTGGTGAAATGGGAGGAAGGGTAGTATCAATTCCACTCACCCTACCTCCTATCCCATGGAAAACGTCTCTACCCCTGGCCCTGTGTCCCACTCCATCCGATCTTGGCCACTGCCTTCATTAGCCTTCCCTCCCTGCACCCACCGCCTTCTAATAACTTTGTTTTCGAATCTATTGACCACTGTCTTTATCCTCATTTATTTTCTGAGTGCCTCCTCTGTGCCAGAGACAAAGGTGGCGCCTACAGGCCTTGGCCACATGGCTGCTGCCTAACACATTCCTTGAGGAAATACTTAGGACCCGGGACTGCTGAAGACACAGTGTGAGCAGCCCCTCAGGGGCAGGGAGAGGCAATTCACCTAGCACACTTCCATCCTGCTCTACCTCTTTGTCTCTTTCCTCAAGTATGGATCTCTAGGTCTGAAATCCCAGAAGCAAGATCTCTGATCATGCCTTTCCTCCCCCTTTCTCTGTTCCCTCCTGATTGTCAGGCAGTCACAGGCAAGAACTCTGCTATGGTTATAGCTGTATCCATCTCCCCACCCTTAGCCCCATGTCACAGCCTGTTGTGCAAATGCTTGCACACTAAGCAAGGGAGATTGAGTTTTATTGATTCTACAGTCTTGCTAAGTTAATGGGAAATGATTCTCCCAACCAAAATTATACTACATATTTTGGGCTAAATGTCTGTCTGTAAGATTCAGCAAATTACCTTGTTAAAAGGGGAAAAATCAGAGATTTGGGGTACATAGAGTTAACATATTTTTTCTTTAAAAAAGTGTTTTTATTGATTAAATTGTAGAGAGAGAGGAAGGAAGAGGGATAGAGAGCTAGAAACATGGGTAAGAGAGGATTTCCCCCTCACCCCGCAAAAAAAGAGAGAAGCATCAATCAGCTGTCTCGTGCACACACAACCCCACACCCCGCCTCCATGAGTCGAATCAGTGGAACCGATGACCTCTTGGTTCATGGGTCAATGCTCAACCACCGAGCCACACCAGCCCAGTGGTGAAATGGGAGGAATATTTTCTCATTTCTTTCTGTTTACCATGTTTCATCAAATCTAGAAATGCCATCAATGATTGAACATGTCATTTTGTATACCATTAGGAAAAAAAGAACACTCTCAATTATAATTGTAGAATGTATCCCAGTTTCAGAGATTTTAAAATTTGAACTACTGGAAGCAATCCATACAGTATTTTTTAAATTATGAAATAAAGCTGATGGGAACCACATTGCCTGGAGGACTAGCTGCTCATGACCAGGAGACCGTGGGAGCAGCTAGTCCTCCAGGCCTCCTGTCCATGCCACTCCCTGGACCCACAGAGGGCAGGACTAGGTGACTTGATGAGTGGGGGCCCTGCTGCTCTCCTCCAGCTGTGCCAGGAGGAAATCACAGCCCTGTCCTTGGAGGTGAAGGGAGGAAGCTCCCATGAGGAGTTGCGTGCATATTTGTAAGCATAGTCCTCCCCTGAAAACAGCTCTCCCTCAGGTCCAGGAATGGCTTCCCTCTGGCTGCCACCACACCTGACATTCCCCCAGTGTCCCTTTTGGGACATTGAAGGTTCAGAAGTACAGGCCTGCACACTGGCTCCCAGGCCAGACCCACGCAGCTCATGGGCAGCAGGTCCCTGCCTCCTGAAGTGCCCTGCGAGCTTCAGATCCAGGGTGGACCCCAGGGCCTTCCTGCATTTCTTGAGACCCCTCCTGGCCCTCCAGCCTCTGCATCGCCTCCTGGGACCACCCGCCATGAACTCAGGTGTGGTGCGCGCACAGTGTTCATTCCTTCACCACTGAACCTGGATCCTGGGTGCCAGCCCTGAGCCAGGTGGTGGGGACACGGCGGGGAACACTGTCTCTTGGAGGTCCCTCCAGATGGGCCGGCAATCAATGGATGAGGACTCCTGGACTTCGCTCCCCTCCACCCGGTGATGGACAGCTCAATGCCCCTGATTGGATAGCATGTGGGAGAAGACAAACAGCTGATGGCCCACCTTGTCACCAAAATGAGCCAATTCCTGATGCCAGGGTGCGCAGTGCCCTCATCTCAGAGGCCTTAGGCTCTGCAGACTAAACCAGCAAATCCCCCTGGACAGCCCAAGCCACGCCCACCCATGCAAGGGGGCCCTCGCCAAGCTGGGTCTCCTCAGGCCTGGAGATCTGGAGGCTCTCCCCACAAGGCTAGCATCCCCTGAGCCCCAAGTGGGGATTCCCCCTGCAGCAGAGATGACCAGGCTCTCCACAGCTGCCCCGGGCACCAGCAGCGGCTCCCCAAACCAGGCCTGCAAGCCACATGCCACCCTCCCCTCACAGCCCAGGCCCCTTGTGCAAGGGCGCAGCACCTTCCAACAGGGCGAAGTGTCCAAGAAGCCAGCACCATGCCACCTCCATCTTCACAAATCCCAGTCCCTGACTGACAGCCTCAGCACATCGGACGCTATCCGCGTGGACCGCCAGGGAAGACAAGGCCACGGCCAGAACCATCCACAACCTGAGGAAGCCTTTCGCCAGCCTGTTCTCCGACTAACTGGTGCTGCCTGGGAGGGGTGCTGTTACACTCTTCCCCCTCCCATCTCATCTTCCTTCTCAGCCTTGGTCCCTGATGGGATCAGAATGGAGGGTCGGAGAATATACTTCCTAATGCCTCTGCCCCAGAAAAAAAAAAAAAAAAGAAAGAAAAATAAAAGGAGAAGAAACTGCTAAAGTCTTACCTACCTAGAGAAAACCATTTTATTAGCATCTGTTAGAATGTTATTATCTTCAATATTTTCAATGACAGTTTTTACAGTTATGGACCTTATATATATTTATTATGCGTAGTGTATTAAATATATACACTTCTAAGTATTTGTAAACATGGACGTTTGTATTATACATTTCTAACTATACAGGCATTTTATTTCTATAATGTTTGGGGCACTATATACATGTTGATGTAAACAAAGCTGACCCCATCTTTGTGTGCCCTCTAATTTCCCCCTAGTTTCCATGCTGAGTCTCACCAGCACCACCGCCTCATAGTTAATGATTAGCTGTATCCTGTAACCAAGATTCCTGTCAGTAAACAGCCAGAATGACATAGCAAACTAGGTACTGGCATCAATTG